>JBBBDQ010000508.1:207500-217500 GCA_037127315.1 Ascarosepion bandense | reverse complement strand
AAACTGAAATTGTCTTCTAGTTTTGTATTCAAAAATGTTTTAGTGGGAATAAATTTTTTTCAAAAATGTACTATGGAAATTTTTTCTTCAAAATGTATTGTTGGTAATATTTTTCCTTCAAAAATGTATATTTTTCTATAAGAGTATATATTTCTATAAAAGTGTATTTTTATACTTTTATAGTGTTTTGACTCCAGTTTGTGGGTTAACTATTTGGCCCATACCTTGGGACCCTAACAGGCGCTACCACCCCAAGTCAGGGTACACCTGAGAACAACAGCATGTCCAGTATTTTTTTTTTTTAAAAAGGCCGTTAGTTTTTGTTTATTTTTAATGTGAAAATAACCTTTTGCGAGAAAAAAAAGGTCAATGAAAATGTTTCCTTTTCCTCTCTGCACACAAGTCCGTCAGGCTGGTGCGTGGGTCGGCGGCTGTTGGAAATATATTTGGGCAAGGATTTCGAGAAAATCTAGTGGAAGAAGTGAAAGGCATTTTCTGATCATACGCGTGATATGTTCCTTTCAATAAAAGCTTTCGGTGAGAGGTTTGCTTGACACGTGCGCCAGCCCCGTTCGGAAGATTCTCTCTCTTTTACTCCCTCTGTCTCTCTTTTATTCTCATGTTGATAACACACACACGCACACACACAGTGGCACGCACGAAGTACCCATGAAGATCGGATAGTTACTGCTACTGACACATTCATAAAAAACCATCCTCAAACATTCACGCAAATAGATACGCACATTTATGACATTCTCCTACACTGGCACAAGGCCAAGAGTGTCAAACAAACCTTGTGAGAATAGAACACACTAAATAGTATCAATGTTCTGCTTGGTGTAATGGTTAGTTAGCTTGTCTTGCTAGAATCTATTAAAACTGAGTAAGTGAATTGGATCCTCACTGTGTTTTTTTTTTTTTTATAATCGTGTCGCCCCAAGCAAGGCATTTTACTGCCACTGTTGTGCATGGGGCTACATAGGAGAAAATTTGTGAGAAAAAGTGACCGGTTATAAGAGTCAGGAAGTGGATAAGAGAAGGGTGAATATGGTCATAAAGTGAGGGATCAAATTATGTATTGATTGTAATGTAAAATTGATCGCCCATTTTATATCCACATTATAATAGTATAGATTTTTTTTATAATCATATTGCCCCAAGCAAGGCATTTTACTGCCACTGTTGTGCAGGGGGTTACATAGGAGGAATGTTATGAGAAGTGAGAGGTTGAAGGGGGTGTCAGGAAGAGAGTAGGAGAGGGAAGAGATTACTGATGAGAGTGGGGTGGACTAAGAAAAAGCATGAGAGAGAGGATGTAAGTTAGTAAGACAGGAGTTGACTATTGACTTTACATTTAAATTCTTGGAGATTGTAACTGTCGGGAAAGCAAGTATGCGGAAGAAAATTTCACAGGCGGGAAGTGCGAGAAAAGAAGCTGAGGTAGTAGAATTTGCGTTTACAATTTATTGGTTTCACAGTAAAAGGGTGGGACCTAGTTGCTAATCTTGTGGCTCGAGGAAATTCATATATAGGGGGTACCAGTGAGCTAAGTTCATCGGAGCAGAAGCCGTGAAAGTATTTGTAGAAGAGATACAGGGAAGCCACACTGCGTCGCTGAGAAAGTGACTGTATCGTAGCTGCCAAGTCGGGATCGATCACATTACAGATTCTCCGTTGGATTCGGTCGAAGACACCTAAATGGATAGCAGGAGCACCGGACCAGAATATGGCAGCAATACTCAATGCACGGGCGGATGGTAGACTTGTATATGTGCAGGATTGTTTGGGACAGGAAAAACTTCCTGGCCCTACACAGAGAACCGACTTTCTTAGCAGCGGATTTAGCTATGGATTCTATATGGTTATTCCACTTGAGGTCTGGTGTGAGAGTTAACCCGAGGAGGCGCACTTTCGGCCTTGTGCCACAGAAAATCAATTATACAGTATCAATGCTCTGTTTAGATAGTTCGCAAACCCTTGCTTTACGGCAGGGTGTTCTGAATTCATGCAAATCCAGACTTAACGAGACATCGTAAGATTCAAACAGTACAGTGGCTTGCTTCTTGACAAAATCTTTCAATCATCATTTTATTTCGAAATTCTACAAACCCAAACTGCACACCAATCTATTCCGTAGAAAAATGATGTCTTCCCGTTTGCATTTCTATTCTTACTGCGAACCCAACTCAAAACATTCTGGCGAAAATCATCCACCCCCACACATATACATGTACACTATCGGCCATAACTATTAGGCCAACCCAGTTATTTTAAAAGAAATAACGTATTTCATACTATTTTTAGTATTGATTGCGAAGTGGATTATTCTAAATGAAAATAGAATGTTTTTTTTTTGTTATTATTACTTTGCAAAATTCTACAAGTCAAAGAAGCAAAGATGAACTCGTCAGAATCGCCCTAAATGTTTTTCATTCTTTCATTGATGAAACAGCTATATAGGTAATTATTAAATATTTATAAATTCATTTGATGCACATGTTATTGTGCATTATTAAGAAAAGAACCATTCTATTTTCATTTACAATTATTTACTTAGCAATAAATACGAAAGAATATTATGAAATACATCATTTTTTGAGACACTGGAGTGGCCTAATAATTATGGCCAGTAGTGTATATATATATAGTAGCTTTAAGGTTTGCGATATTTATGTGTGAAATTCATCAATATCAGGTATAGAGAAAGTGAATCTTAAACTGGACACTGAGGTCGACAATCTGAAGATTGTGTTCAAGAATAAAACACACAGTCACCACTTGGTGTTGTCATCAGTGGCAACTTTATCTATCTATCTATCTATCTATCTATCTATCTATCTATCTATCTATCTATCTATGCACACACATACACAAGTATTTGTAGATATGTGCAAAATTTCTCATCAATACTTTTTAGTTAACTTGAAGCGGTATGTACAGCATAAAGCAGGTTATATTTTTAAATAAAAAATGCAATAAATTTGTGCACAAAGCTAATATATATGTGCGTTTATATATATATATATATATATATATATATATATATATATATATATATATATATATAAAGTTCGTCGGCACATTTAAAAATTTATGATTTATTTGTATTTGCTATAGAAATAATTTGTAAGAAGGATTAGAAAGAAGTTAATCTACATTTTTTAATGTTTTATTGAAATTTTATTTAAGTTTCCATATGTCCTCCATCATCAGCAATACAAATAGTAATACGAATTTTTTAGTTCACGGAAAACATGCCAACTGATTTACAGTAATGTCTGAAATCACATTAGTTATTTTAGCTTTCAAACCTTCTCATGAACTAAGTTTCGTTGCATACACAATTGTTTTCACATGAAAAAAAATCTAATGGAGTCAAATCTGACGAACGTGGAGGCCAATAAAATGGTCCACCCCTTCCGATTCATCTGTTAGGAAATTCCTGATTTAGAAACTAACACGCAGAGCAAAGTGACAAGGAGCCCCATCTTGTTTAAAAACTGTATTATCTTTTAAGTTTAAGTGTTCAAGCTCATTTTTTACGGATTATTTCTATCACAAATACAAAAATGTTATAAATTTTTTAAAGTGCACACAGACATTATGGGCACTCTATCTATCTATATACACACACAGACACCTGCACACACACACACACACACACACACACACACACACACACACACACACACACATATATATATATATATATATATATATTGTGTGTATTTTGGCAGCATTTTTTCATTAATACAGGTTTCATTGAATAATATAGACAAGTTCTGTCTATTTATTTTATGTAAGATCCGTTGATATGATCTGATTAGCTTGATAGTGTTGTCATGGAAAGACGACAAGAAATCGCAATAATTGTTGATTTTTTTATCAGGTTTGAGCTTTCGGCTTACATAAGCCATTATCAAAGGATGAACATTTAATGTTCAGTGAACATAGAACATTTAAATCATTATTCACAGAGTGGAGTTATACAGAGAAAATTAGACAGCATATACTTAGACAAGAAAATAATAAACGAAAACTTAAAATTCTAGAAGCAATCTACATCAAACAGTTTAAACCTAGCCTAAATAAAATAAATTTCGACACCTCGACTAACATACTTCAATGCCTATAATCAACGGGAGAGGTCATAGTTATTATACTTACCCCCTACACCATAGTAGCAGCAGTCCCCAGACCAATCCCTCATGCCACTATACACTCAATTAAACAAAAAACCCACTACCACCCTTCCTTCTCGGCTTACAGCCATGTGCGACACAAAAAATGGACCTGTCTAATTTTTTCTTTCGAGACATGATCGCCTAAAGGGGTACTACGCATGGCAGTTAAATGACTGATCAGTTTCCTTGTACGAAGACAAAAGGAACTGCAGAAAAGATTAGCAAAGTTTTATATATATATATATATATATATATATAATGTAACATCAGTTTAATTTCATCTTTTGATGAAATAATACTTACATACCTTGCTCTTTCAACGAACAAAGAACGACCGAAAACGCTATATATGTTGGTAAAAGTTTACGGACAATTTCTGTATACTTTTGAACCAACCTTTCTATACTAAAACATGATAAATTACACAAAACAACAAATTCGTCCTTGTTCATCATGTTAATAATGTCTCTCTCTCTCTCTCTCTCTCTCTCTATATATATATATATATATATATATATATATATACTGTTTGGATTATCAAACAGTATATCTATTTAAATATGTGTATCGATCAAAAATAATGTTCAAACAAACCATTTCAAATTGTCGGTTGTTTAATTACGATTTCGTTAATCTTCGTCAATTTCCGTAATATATATATATATATATATATATATATATATATATATAAAGTAAAGTCCGTAAACGGTGAGGATAATCCAACAAGATCAACATAATATAAAATTGTAAGTGTTATATCTGTACAGAGAGCTCAGTGAATGTTATCCAGAGCAATATGATATTTATAAAAGAAAAATCATTTAGTTTAATTATAAATTATAATTAATTCCTATGAGTTAAATTAGCTCATTTCATCAGACCACACTATATCCGTTCCATTCGGTATAAATAAAGACTATAATACGAATATAGTGTGGTCTGATGAAATGAGCTAATTTAGCTCAGAGAAATGAATTATAATCTATAACCAATCAAAATGATGTGTTGAGTTTTCCTTTATATATATATATATATATATATATATATATATATATATATATATATATACATACATATATAAATGCTACTCCAGCAACTTCTTTTCTCGCACTTCCCGCCTGTGGAATTCCCTTCCATTTACTTGCTTTCCCGACAGCTATAATCTCCAAGAATTTAAATGTAAAGTCAATAGTCATCTCCTATCTCACTAACCTGCATCCTCTCTCATGCTCTTTTCCCCATCCCCTCCACTCTCATCAGTCTTCTCATCCTTCTCTTACCCACTTCCTGACACCCCCTTATAACCTGTCACTTTTTCTCATAACTTTCCTCCTATGTAACCCGCTGCAAAACAGTGGCAATAAAATGCCTTGCTTGGGGCGATATGATTATACACACACACACACACACACACACACACACACACACACACATACACACACACATATATATATATATATATATATATTATTATTATTATTATTATGGACTCTCCCGTCGATTTCGACGTATGAACGTCTCGGTTAGACTACCACACAAAGAATTGTTTAAAGTGATGAAGGCTTGTGTAGCACCACCCACACTTCACTTTTTGGAACTGCTGATAAGAAACAATTGGTGCAGACGTCTGCCACAGATCGCATGAACAACAGATCTCAGTTATTTAACCCATAACTGGAGAGAAGGGACGGATTAATACCTTTCCCAAGGGTATCAGTGCGTAAGTGAATGCAACGTGTCCGACTGGAATTGGAACTCGGCTCACCGATTTCTCCCTCCGAGCCAACATCCACTGCACCACAACGCACCTCGTATTCCCAAGCGGTCACCCATCTAAGTACTGACCAGGCTCAACGTTGCTTAACTTCGGTGATCGAGCAAAAACCGGTGTATTCAACGTGATATGACCATATATATATTTTTTTTTTCTGAAGACGTGACAACAAAAATGTTAAACATTTATTATTAGGCTGTTTATATACATTTTATTTAATATTTTTATATTATTTCAGTTTAATTATTTTGTTGTCAATTCTTGAGAGAGAGAGAGAGAGAGAGAGAGACAGAGAGAGAGAGAGAGAGAGAGAGAAGGAGAGAGAGAATGCATCCAGTTTCATATGTTCAAATTTCAAGAATAGCTTTTTAAAACAAAAACATTTGCCTAGGAAACATACAATAATAGCGGCGTCAAGAGAATAACCATCTTTTGGGCACACTTTTTACGATTATGGATATTTTATTTTTTAAACTGAATTGAAATCCCGACTACCAGCATGACCATCCGACTGTCGTCATATCTGGTCAGGCGCTCCTGTCGTCTTCTCAGTGATTTCAACAGGCTCCAAATAGGAATCTGTAATGTGATTGGTCCCGAGCTGGGAGCTTGATTCCAGCCACTTTTTCGCCGGCGGGATGTGACTTCCTTCTGTCTTTTCTTACAAATATTTTCAAGGCTTCTGTTCCGACGAATTTAGGTCACTGGTGCCCCTTCCACAATAATGTACTCGGGCAACCGGACTGGCAACCACGTCCCACGCTTAAATTTTACAGTTAAATCAACCAAATGAAAGCGACAGTTCTACACTAACAGCTTTTTTTCTCGCACTTTCCGCCTGTGGAACTCCCTTCCATATACTTGCTTTCTTGACGGCTACAACCTTCAGGAATTTAAATGCAATGTCAATTCCCATCTCTGATTCACTTGACTCCAGTCCTTTCTACACCATCCCGTGTATCTTGTCCTTTTCCTTTCTTTCTACCTTCGCAACTGTCTTCACTCCTGTGTCCCCATCCTTCTCTTGCCCTTTCTCTGACACCCCCTGTAACTGGTTCGTCTTCCTCTTCACTCTTTCCACATTACCTCGTGTATCTTGTTCTTTTCCTTTCTCTCTACCTTCGCAACTGTCTTCACTCCTGTGTCCCCATCCTTCTCTTGCCCTTTCTCTGACACCCCCTGTAACTGGTTCGTCTTCCTCTTCACTCTTTCCACATTACCTCGTGTATCTTGTTCTTTTCCTTTCTCTCTACCTTCGCAACTGTCTTCACTCCTGTGTCCCCATCCTTCTCTTGCCCTTTCTCTGACACCCCCTGTAACTGGTTCGTATTTCTCTTCGCTCTCCTCCTGCCTAAACTTTTACTCTCTTATGTAGCCCCCTGAGCATCAGGGGCGGTACCGCCTTGTTTGGGGTGAAACGGTTAAAAACAAAACAAATCGAGACTGTATTCATCATGAGGCCAGCCAGCAATTAGCAACTTTTCGCGCCTAGCTTGTCATCTCTTTCCGGCCTTAAGTAGTTAAATAGCATTAATTCCTAATAGTAAATTCGTCTGTTGTCATTTCTTTCTAAACTTTTTTTTCCTTCTTTCTGTTTTGTTTCTTTTCCTCGTTCAACTCCACTTTGTCTTACAAAAATGACCCATTCCTCCTTGTTATCATCATTAACCGACATTTACCCATCCTAACTCTTTCTCTCGCCTCCTTTTTATCGTTCTAATTATTCACAAGTCAAAATCAATAAACCTTAAACAACATTAGCATTTTTCACAGAAATTCCATTCAAAATGTTTTTTTTTTACTTTGTTTCTTTATTGTTTTACTTCAATTTATACCTATAGAATATTTACCATTTTCTTCGTAGTCGACTGTCAAAAAAGGATTTCGTTTTCTATTTTCTTTTTCATCTAATCTTACACGACAAAAAAAAATCTGTCTTTGATTTTGAAGTTTCAATTGTTTTCGATTTCATTCGCCGTGAATCAAAGAAATCGGGCACGATGCGATTTGGGATGAAATGACTTTTATTTCAACTCACAGAATCTCTAAAAATGGCCGAATTCAACCCAGAGGAAAGAAAAGAAATATATATACAGTACTGCGCAAAAGTATTAGGACAAGAATTATTTTATCTTTTATGAAGCATCAAAATAAAGTTTAAAATCACCCATGTCCTAACACTTTTTGTAATGTGCAAAAGTATTAGAACAGGGGTGATTTTCCTAAAAACCTCACTGAGATTCAAATACAGGGTGAAAAGCCAAGTAAATTGCAAATAAATATTGAATTTTTAAAACTAAGTGTAAAAGAAATGTATTAAAAAGAAGTTAAATTTTATTTTTCCTATTTTCTATTAAACAAGTTATTTTGAAACTATTATTCTATTATCCTTGGATATGACTGACTTTTTTCTTATTCCCCCCCCCCTCTAGAATTGATAAATCTAATGTTACTTTGCAAGACACACTTTGGGAACAAATACAAGTTGCTTGGCAGGAGATACCATTAGATCCGTTGAAGAAGTTTGTGATATCAATGCTTGACAGAATGAAGGCTGTGATCAAGTGAGTTCAATCCTCATTGGGTACCCACTACTTTTGGCCGTGTGTCACGACAAGAAAATCACCTTCCTCCAGGATTGGGGGTTGGGCGCAGGGCTAACAACCCTGCCTCATAGAAAACAGTTTGTTACGGAAACAGCAAAAAACGCGGCCCTACACAACATTGGGTGTGACGGAAAAGTCATTTATTTGTATAATAAATAATATTTTTAATAATAATAATAATAATAACAACAACAATTCTACACTTTAAACAAAACGTTCACGATTTCTCACACTTTTTTCACCCATACATACGCAGATGTTTTTCTGAATCTTTATATGATTACTAACCGCATCAAAATATTTCCCTTTCGAAAAATCCATTTAAAAATAAAAGTCGGATAACCGTGTCCAGGCGCATTTTCTTTCTGTTTAGTAAATAAATTATTGTGCCACCGAAACGGAAGTGAATTTTGCTTTTTCGAGTAAAAAAATAAATAAATAAATAATAATAATAAAAAAAAACAAAAGAAAGAAAAACGAAAATTGTTATTTGTATCTATTTCTGCTTCCTCTTTTTTAAAAATTTTTTTGAACGAATTCTGAATGTGTGGAATGACGAAAGGATTTTCGGCTATTTTGATGGCCTTGATGAGATCGTCGGCATTTTGAATGGAAGCAGCGCAACGAAAAATGTGAAATGGTATCAGCAATATATATATATATATATATATATATATATATATATATATATATATACACACACACAAACGTACGCACACACACACACACACACGCACACACACACACACACATATATATATATACATATATTTGTGTATTTAAGCAGCAAATTTTGTTTTAGACATGTCAAATTGAATAAATTGCAAACATTGTTTCTGCTTATTATCAATAAAATCTGTTCATATTCACGGATAATCTTTTCGCGTATTATAATTGAAAGATGTAAGAAATGAGTTGTAATTTGACAGATGATTTTATTATTCATTTCTCGATGTTCCCGGGTACTTTCAGTCTCTTTCCAAGATCATCTTCAGGGGTGTGAGTTATGGTAATAAAAAATAACCGCAAAACTATGTTCCTAAAAATGACTGTAAATTTTCTTCTTGCTTCAAATATAACGGTTGACAAATTGTTTAGCGTTCATTAGAAAATCTTTCAATTATAAAACGCGAAAGATTATCCGTGATTATGAACGGATTTTATTAAAAAATGAGCAGACACAATGTTTGCAATTTATTTAATCTAGCACACACACACACACACACACACACACACACACACACACACACACACACATATATATATATATATATATATATGTATATATAAAAGCATAACTTATAAAGTATTGATGGATTTACTTATAGTCCAACATTTTTATTACTTCAAACTTTATTATAGTGGATACTTATATCTGAAATAGACTCCCAACTTTTATTTTATGGCCTTCTTGGTGAAGTGGATATCGACTC
>JBBBDQ010000508.1:192500-202500 GCA_037127315.1 Ascarosepion bandense | reverse complement strand
GACATAAGAAACGATATTCAGAAGTTCCAAGGTTGCAGTTCTTACAATAGTGCAGAAAATTGATAATATATATATATATATATATATATAAAAGGCAAGATGTTTGTGTGTGTGTCTGTTTATCTGTCTGTATGTCCTTTATACAAATCCACAATTTTTAACCGATTCTCACTAAACTTCACAATTAGGCTGAGTCTGAGCTCCAGAACCATGGATTAGTTTTAAATAATTTATAATAATATTTGAATATTAAGAAATATGTACCGTATTTGATGGTATATAACGCGCACCTTTGTTTTTACTAAAAATAACTTTTAAAATTTCCCTGCGTCTTATATGTCATATGTAGATTTAAAATTTGCGATAGTCCACAATATACTCCCGCACCAGTAAGAAACCTCTCGTGGCGGACAGACATAATCTTGCTGCTGACCTTGAACGGGATCTACACTCTGTGGTGAATTGGGGCAAGAAGTGGCTTGTCAACTTCAATGCGTCTAATACCAAGCTGTTGTCTGTCAACCATCACAGGCAACCTCTCCTGCCTCCTATAAGCATGGACCAAGCGATTCTCCCTAAGAGCAACAGACTACGCCTCCTCGGCCTTACCCTCTTCTCAGACCTCAAATGGAACCACTATATTGAATGCATAGCTAAATCTACTTCTAAGAAGGTTGGCTCACTATGTTGATCCAGGATGTTTTTTCCGCCTGAATCCATCCTGCATATATGCAAGTCAACCATCCGTCTGTGCATGGAGTACTGCTGCCATTTATGGTCAGGCGCCCCTTGCCGTTCTCCTCAGTGTTCTCGACAGGTTCCAAAGGAGAGTCTGTAATGTGATAGGTACTGATCTAGCGGCTCGACTGCAGCCACTTCCCCACCGTCGAAATGTGGCCTCCCTTTGTCTGTTCTACAAATACTTTCATGGCTTCTGCTCGGACGAACTTAAGTCACTGGTGCCCCCTCAACAGGTGTTTACTCGTGCAACCAGACTGGCAACTGGGTCCCACCCATTCACAGTTAGGTTAGCCAAATGCAGACGACAATTCTACTCCGGTAGCTTCTTCTCTCGCATTTCCCGTCCGTGGAACTCGCTCCCATATTCTTGCTTTCCTGACGGCTAAAACCTCCCAGAAATTTAAATGCAGTGTCAATACTCATCTATTAACCACTGGCTCTAGCTCTCTCCCCACCACCGTATATCCTTCTCTTTCTCTCCACCTATGTTTCTGTCATCGCACCTGCATTCACAGCTTTCTATTGCTCCTTTCTAACTAGTTTGTACTCCTCACTCTTTTCTTTTTTAATTAATCTTTTTACATTTATTTAGCCCCCAGCTCATCAGTGGTATTTCTGCCTTGCTCGGGGTGAAATGATTAAAAAAAAAAAAAAAGTCGACCGAATTTAGCTACCTGGCAGCTCCTATTATCTTAGACTTTAGATTAACTTTCATATTCCTATTGTGACATTATCATTATTTAAAAGGCTATTATGCAGTTTAAAAGTATTATCATTAATAATATTCAATATGGTAATTGTTCTCCTTTGCTCAATTGTAATAATTGTTTGATTTTGATTTTTTCTTACCTTTTGATATAGTAAAGTTTTATAGGCTTTTTAAAATTTTTTATTGTCCGTTTAATTGTAATGATGGCTTGTTTATCCAAAAATCATACTTCATAAATTTAGCCTAAGCTGTAACATTTACTAATACCTTTACTAATTACAATTTTTTTCTAGATTTGCCCTGCTGAAATTGGGTTCTGTCCCATAAACCCGGGCGTCTTTTTTCAAATACGGTACTTATTTTGTAATATCTTGAAGAGGCATTGACCAAAAACAGTTTTAAAACCCCTAAATTCTGTTCCTCCGAATAATATACCAATTCTGAGCGAGACTTATTGATGCGTGTAGCGTAGAAAAAACTAGGCAAATTGTCAACAAGGTTATTTATAGGGATTTTTTTTCTTTTTTCAAAGGGAATAAAATTCAGCAGCAGGAGGAGCTTTTGGCATTAAGCGGGCAAAATGCTTGAAGTTTCGGTTCTTTGAAGCCGAATCTAAGCCAGGATATAAAAAGTAGCCAATGACACAAGTGAGCACTTCGTCTTATCGGTTCTGCACAAAGCTTCGGTCGTTTTCTCCTTCATTTCCTCCCCCGACGTTTGACACTCTGTTCAAAAATGAAAGAAAAGAGGGAAAAAGAGGAGGAAGGAAAAGAAGAAAGTGAACATTTTGAAGAAAAAATGCCAAAAATGTGGATAAATGAAGTTAAAGAGACAAAAAAAGAGAATGATAAAAGAAAGAATGAAAAAAAAAGGAAAGATAAATTTTGAAAGGAAAGGTAGAAAAAGAAAGCAAAAAAATTTAGAAGGAATGAGAAAAAGCGAAAAGAAAAAGTATGAAAGAGACAACTAATTAGTGGCAGTAAGAGTAAAGAGGAACAAAAAGGAGAGGGTGTCTATGAGGTCGAAGGCGTGTTCGTTAGTGTTTTTCGATGGAGATGGAAGAATCACCGTCGAGAAGGAGCAAGAAAAAGAGTGCAAAAAGCAGAAATTGACAAAGAAAGAAAGAGAAAGAAAAACAGAAAAAAAAGAAAGAAAAATGTAAGAAAGAAAGAAAGCAAGAAAAAGAAAAAAACGAACGAATAAAAAAAAGAAAGAAAAGAGAACGGAAAAAAAGAACAAACGGAAGAAAAAGAAAGAAACAAAAAATGAATGAAAGAAATGAAAGAAAAAAGACAGAAAGAAAGAAAGAAAGAAAGAAAGAGACAGAAAAACAGGAAAAAAGACGAAAGAAAGAAAAATGTAAGAAAGAAAGAAAGAAAGCAAGAAAAAGAAAGAACGAACGGAAGAAAAAATGAAAGAAAAGAGAAAAAAAAAAACAACAGAAAACGAAAGAACGAACGGAAGAAAAAGAAATTGAAACAAAAAATGAATGAAAGAAATGAAAGAAAAAACAGAAAGAAAGAAAGCGAATGTTTAATAAACTTGGCAAAATGTCGCCATCTTTTGAAACGAAGTAATCGTCATTTTTTTTTATTTTTTAATAGCGGCCTAAAATGAAAGAAGAAAGAAAATCCTTCACTTTGTAAAGCACCCTCTTTCAGCACCTCCTCATGCCGTAAATAGGTCCTCCTCTAAAGCCATAAAAAGGGCTTTTACGTTTATTTGCCGAAAATTAAAATTTCTCTTTCGTCTCTGTTTCACTTAAGCATTTGGAAGGATTTCCGTTTCTGCTTTCGATAAGTGGACTAAACTACGACGGACGACTTTCAAGTGGGTGTCAAGAGAAGACGTGGCTCGACCGGTAATAAGGTCGTTGCCATAATGAGTTAATCAATTTTAAACAATTTGAATTGAGAAGATAATTGGAGTAGATAGACTAAACTATCGCCCGGTTCACACTCCACCCACGTCTATTGAACAGGTGAAGAGGCTCATCTTTTGTTTCCTGTTTAGGATGTGGTTTCCGGTTTTCTCTTTTCCAGTCTTTTCACTCTTTTCTTTATTTTTTTTTCAATTGGAGTAGATAGACTAAACTATCGCCCGGTTCACACTCCATCCACGTCTATTGAACAGGTGAAGAGGCTCATCCCTTGTTCCCTGTTTAGGATGTGGTTTCCAGCTTTCTCTTTTCCATTCTTTTTACGTAGCCCCCTGCGTATCAGTGGCGTTATCGCCTTGCTTGGGGTGATATGATTAAAAAAAAAAAGATATCACTAATTATCTTCGTTAGAGTCGCTTTTTTTTTTGAGTTCTCGCTTGACAAGATTCTTGTACTAATTTACAAATATTTAAATCATGCATCAATTGTTATCAATTCGATGCATTTGTTGCATCGTTGTGTATTGCATCAATTTGTATAGACACCTTCACTAATTTGCTGACCCCCACCAAAAAAACAAAACAAAAAAAACAAAAAACAAAAAAAAAAAACAGCATAGTATGAAGAAAAAAGGCCCTAAGCTTAATAAAACCAAAACGTCAAATTGTTTATTGTTTATGTTATTATTAAGAGGAAAGTGTGTTCCGAGTTTGAATTCCAGTTGAATTCCTTGCATTCACTTACGCACAAATATCCTTGGGAAAGGTATTAATCAATCTCTTCCCTCCAGTTATAGGTTAAATAATAGGACAGATTGGGTTCTGTAGCCTTGGCTGGCAACCAGTCTACCAAAGAAGCTAATTGCAACTTACGGCGGGATAATCTTCTGCCCAGTCAGTCATGTCTCTTTCAAACATGATCGCCTAAAGTGTGTATCACGTATGGCTCTTAACTGACTGAACACGTTCAAAACTTTTGTTAAAAGTTTTGTTTTTCTTTTGCCAGCGAGTGGTCCGATTTTAACAAGTGATTATCACATTTTTACTGGTGAAAAACACATTAATTTGGAAAAAATAAAATAATAGTCGGATTTTGATAAAACTTTCAGAACTTATTCACAAATGATTGAAATTATTTTTGAAATTATTATTCTTAAAAAATCTTGGAAAAATATTTTTTCCATATGTTACCCCTCCCTACTAGAATTAATTTTCTGTCTAGAAATTAACTACCCGTTAGGAACTTTGTTCTATTGGTTAAATCGGGGTTTCATTAAATAATGTTAATTAACATTTTTTCTCTAAAAGTAGCTCATTTTCAGAAAATCTCCTCCGAATTTTGAAAACAAAAATGCATTAAAACTATGCCATTTTTATTTAGACAAAGTTTTAATTGCATTTATAAACAATTTATTAAATATATCATAGTCTGATGAGACAATTTTTTCGATGAATAATGAATTTTTACAAGAATTGTTTTCATTTTTATTATAATAATTTATAAAGTTTCAAAAACCTTTTAAATTTTCTTCCAATCGTTGTTTTTATTAAGTTATTAAGTTAATACGTGACGACTATATTTAGTAATCGACAATTGAAAAGCTTTGAAAAATAGGATTTTTTAAATAATTAAAACTTTTTCTTTTTGCGCATGCAGATGACCCGTATTTTATTTTACAGGTGGCCGGAAGTAATATCATTAAAATATCACGTGTTTCAAAGGTTGTGTTCCTTACAGGAAACAAAACAAACTATATATACCTTTTTGACAGGGTACAATTCTTTCATTTCTCTTCTGTATTTTCTTGTGCACGTCTCAGCATCCAACGGCTTTTGCAAATCATTCTTTCAAAATTTAAAGTACGTTTTATATTTTTGATTTCTAGTTTCCTCATTTTGTTAAAAACCAAAAAACAAAACGTACGATTAAGCTACATACATTTATGTCAATTTGGCCATACTATTCTTTTTTTTAACGGCTTCCATCTGTCACCTGTCATTCGTCAACTCAGATAACAGTGTGATAACAATGACAGAAGAACTATAGTGATGAAGAAATGCTTTTATAGAACATTTCAAGCAGTAAGCATGTAATACTTGTTTCAAACTAGATTAAGGTAATTTTAAATTTGCTAATTTTACTAAAATAACGTGTCAGTGAGGTACATTGTATTTTTGCGAGATTTTTAAAACCGAGAATTGGCTTCTGTTTACAAAATACGTCGACCGATCAAAATTGGCCGAAAAAGGTTATTTTTTTTAAATCTGAAAATTTTAGATTCCAATCAATATAATTTCGGTTTGAAATACATCAGAGTATTTTATTTACCGGAATTAGTAAATTTAAACTTTTAGTTTTCAATTAAAGCTAAACTGAAAACTTCAAGAAAGATTTTTTATTTATTAAAATGCATTTGAAAAATAGGGAACGAAAAGGAGTGGAGACACCGAAATTTGTATCAATTCGTTGCATTCACTTACGCACACATACCCAAGTCTATTTGCGTGGAAGTGAATGCAGCAAATTAGACTTGAATTCGAACTCGGTTCTCCGGCTTGAAACAAGAAATCCGAGAGCCGAGTTCGAATTCCAGTTGAATTCGTTGCATTCACTTACAGGCCAAATACCCTTGGGAAAGGTATGAATCCGTCGCTTCTTCCTTCAGCTATAGGTTAAATAGTAGGTAAATTGGGTTCTATAGCCTTGGTTGGCAAACAGTCTACTGCTGAAAGTAATGGTAACCCATTGCGGGAAAATCTGTCCAGTCAATCATGTCTCGAAAAAAGACATGATTGACTGGACAGACGTGCATCACGCGTGGCACTTAACTGACTGAGTGAATATAATAGCTGGAAATATAAGCAAAGTTTTTCCTGGACGTAAAGTGGAGGATCGGTTTTCTATTGTTATGAATTAATGAACTTATTCCCCACTAATAACTACTAATTAACATAATATTATTAATCTTGTCACCCTCCAGTTATGGATTAAATAACAGGTCAGATAGGGTTTTGTCGCCTTGGTTGTCAACCAGTCTATCACAAAAGTAATGGCAACCTACTGCAGAAAATTTTTTGCCTAGCCAGTCATGTCCTTTTCAAGACATGATCATCCAAGTGTGTATAACGTATGGCACTGACTGTTCTTTCTTTCGATAGAACCTAGAGAGCCTCACCTACCCTGCTATTTCCCTCAAAGTTAAGGGGGAGAATATTCCTTTGAAGACTGCGATTTGTGTTTGGGATTATAAAAAAAATGTGATGATTTAATCCGTTGGGTTGACGTTACATAATCTTTCAGTTAGTGTATTATGCCGGGTTTGGTCTTAACAAAAAAAAGCACGATTTTCACTTACGTGCAAATACCCTTAGGAAAGGTATTATCTCTTCCTTCCAGTTATGGATTAAATAACAGGACAGATTGGGTTCTATAGCCTTGGCTGGCAACCAGTCTACTGCAATGCAAACTACTGTGGGATAATCTTTTGCCCAGTCAGTCATGTCACTTTCGAGACATGATCGCCCAAGCGTGTTTCACGTATGGCACTTAACTGACTGATAATAGATGGAAACATGATTAAGGCTACACACTGGGCATAAAGTGGAGGATCAGTTTTATATTGTTATGAAGTAATAAACTGATCCCCCACTAATTACTACTTAATAATATAATAACATCTCTTCCTCCTCTAAATACAAGTCAAATAACAGGACAGATTGGGTTCTATAGCCTTGGTTGGCAGCCAGTCTACCTCAGAAAGCAATGGCAACCTACTGCGGGATAATCTTCTGCCCAGTCAGTCATGTCTCTTTCGAGACATGATCGCCCAAGCGTGTTTCACGTATGGCACTTAACTGACTGATTCCTGCTAAAAAGAATTTCTTAATGCGAATCGCCAAGTACGTCTTTACTTTAACCGGTTGTATTTCTCCCTCTGTTCTATTATGTACTTTCGGGATCATAGTTTTTTGCACATAAATTTTATTTCTCTAATTAATACATTCTGTTTTACGATCCATTTACTTAGTTCTATTAAATAGGTTATACACCACTGCAGTCCCAAGCATCTTTTGTTTTTAATAGGCCTTGTGATTTTTCTCCAAGCCTTATTTCCTTATTATATAGCCTTGAAATGTTTTCTTGTCGCTCCTAGACCCTTTAAAAAACCGACATTAATCATATGCTCTGCCATAGTATTCGTCAGTAGAACCAGTTTATAATATCACGTCGCTTTTCTGTCTATGAGGAAATTGTTTGGCATTCATTGGCATCTAAAAGATCAGATATTACATAAGTGCGAAACTGTTTTTATTTTTTAATGACATTTTCCGGTCTCTTAACACTTAGTATGCGTGCGTTGACGCTACAAAATCTTTCAGTTAGTGTGTTAGGCCGGGTTTAGTCTAACAAGGAAATAACTCCATATTTAATAAAACTTACCGGAAGTAGGAAAAAGTATGATTTTAAAATTACAAAAATGTATCCACAAAACATATATTACATCTAAGTGTGGCTTACGGCCATATCACGTTGAATACACCGGTTGTCGCTCGATCACCGAAGTTAAACAACGTTGAACCTGGTCAGTACTTAGATGGGTGACCGCTTGGGAATACCAGGTACTGTAAGCGTTTAGTGATGGATGTGTGTTGTGGTGCAGTGGATATCGGCTCGGAAAGAGAAATCGGTGAGCCGAGTTCGAATTCCAGTTGAATACCCTGCTTTCACTTAAGCACTGGTACCCTTGGGAAAGGTATTAATCCGTCCCTTCCCTCCAGTTATTGGGCTAAATAACAGGGTAGGACTTGGGGACCCTGCCCTTAAAGCCAAATCCCAATGAGATACTCGAAAAAAAAAAAAAGTATTACGAGACACAAAACTTATATAAAAAAACAATAAATTGTTGAAAGAAAAAGGTATTACCAGCAATAAAAATTTAGTTGGCAATAAATGACCCGCCGAGGTTGATATTCCATAAAAACAAAACAATCCAACCAACATATAAGTATGAAACTGTTTTTATTTTCAATGACATTTTCCGGTCTCTTAAGACTTTGAATGCGTGAAATTGAACTATACATTTTTATCGAGTCATAAATTGAAGATAACTTAACGAAATGTTATGTAGCATGCGTCAACAGTTAACATTTTATTTCTCTTTCAGACGTATTAAGTGCGTTAACATAGAAGCTTCTTCGCCTGGTATTATTGCTAAATCTGCTGCTAAGAAGGTCGGTTCACTGTGTAGGGCCAGGAAGTGTTTCCCGTCTGAGTCCATCCTGCACATATATAAATCTACCAATCCGCCCGTGTATTGCGTGCTGCTGCCACATTTGGTCGGGTTCCCCCTGTTATTCACCTCGGGATTCTTGGCAAAATCCAACGGAGAATCTGTAATGCGATCGATACTGACTTGGCACCTCGACTGCAGTCGCTATCTTTCCGGGGTGACTCTTTTTTTTTTTAATCATATCGCCCCAAGCAAGGCGGTGACGCCGCCGAGGCGCATGGGACTACTTAAGAGTAAAATGAATGGAAAAGAGAAAGCCGGGAACCACATCCTAAACAGGAAACAAGGGATGAGCCTCTTCACCTGTTCAAAAGACGGGGATGGAGTGTGAAAAAAAAAAAAAAAAGAAAAAAGATCACTGGTGCGCCCTAGGTATGAATTTACACGAGCTACTAGATTAGCAACTAGGTGTCACCCTTTTACAGTGAAACCGATAAAATGTAACCGCAATTTCTACTCTAACAGCTTCTTTTCATACACTTCCCACCTGTGGAACTCCCTTCCATATACTTGTTTCACCGACAGCTACAATATCCAGAAATTTAAATGTAGGGTCAATAGATATCTCTTATCTCACTAACTCGCATCCATTCTCTGAAGCTCTTTTTTCATCTACTCTACCCCCATTCTCAGTATTCTCATCTGTCTATTACCCTCCTCCTGACATTTCCTATAACTAACCCCTCTTTCTCATCACTTTCCCCTATGTAATCCCCTGCGCAACAGTGGAAGTAGAATGCCTTGCTTTGGGGTAAAGAAATATGTACACATTTCTCGTAAGTCGTATTGTTATCGTAACCACAGGGCGTCGGACATAGGCAACTTCTCGAATGAGGTTAGATGAAGAGAAGTAATTTTTTTTTTTAATCATATCACAACGAGCAAGGCGGTAACGCCACTGATGTGCAGGGGGCTACATAGGAGTGAAAAGATTGGAAAAGAGAAAGCCGGAAACCACATCCTAAACAGGAAACAAGGTAATGACATAATATTTTATGTGTGCCTCATATATGTCCCAAGACATATGGACACCAAGTTCCGCACATCTATGATTTTCCTGGATATTGTGAGCAACGAAGACCGTGTCGTGTTGCCATATGACTTCTCACACAACGGAGAATCTGTAATGTGATCGATCCCGACCTAGCAGACCAGTAACACACTGTAATGAGTGGCTCTTCAGCCTTGTGTCTGATAAATAATACAATCTCTCTTAAATAGTATAGCCTCTATCTGTCTGTCTGTCTGTCTGTCTCTCTCTCTCTTTCACACATACACAATGTATATATATATATATATGAAATCTCCACAAATATCTTTAAATGCCTATAATTAATAATAGAAAGCATTGGTTTATTCCAATGGCTTCCCATACTTAATA
>JBBBDQ010000508.1:125000-187500 GCA_037127315.1 Ascarosepion bandense | reverse complement strand
AAGTATGGGGCAATGATGACCCATATCTTATTTTTAGGAAGATACATATTTACCCGCCACATTTTTGTGTTTGGGTGGGTACCGAATCATCTCTCAATTGCGTCTCTGTCCTCAAAGACAGAGTGGCTCAATTGTGGCTACGTCCGTGAGGGCAGGGTCGCAACTGAGAAAAATTACACTGAACAGGTGCCCGGTCCCGGGGAACAGTGTACCGCGGCCGTGCCGCCCCGTTGCAACAGAGGTGGGGACCAGGTGCTCGTCACTGAGGCCAGTTCAACCGGTTGAGGGGACTGGAGAATTTTTGTTCCTGAGCCCCTCCGTATGTGGTCGGGTCACCACCTAAAAAGACTTTGTCACATCCTGCTCTAGTTGGGGAGCAGGATAAATACCATATATTTTGTCTTTAAAAACAATAAGGATTTTCAATTTAATGTCTTTTCGTTGGTTGCAAAATTATGGGCTGCGTATTTTCCGCGTTCTTTTTTACATATATGTATAAGTGTTTTCAAATAAAGAACAGAGATTGTGTACAGTCATATCAAAAGCAAACCGGCCTAGACATGTATCAGTAAATAATTTACAATTCGGTAATGATTTGGAATGATCTCGATACATACAAAATAATGTATACAGTAAGTATCATACCAGTATTAACAGTAGTACCAGAAACCGGTCGTGGCGCAATGCAGGTTCGATCCTCAGCCGGGTCATATCAAATATATTAAAAATGGTACTCGACGCCTCTCTGCTTAACACACAGCAACAAAGAGAAGGTTCGAAGATAAGCAGAGAAATCCAAGGAGACGTGTCGCGTTCATCCCTACCGGAATGTATCAGCGAAAGAAAAGAGAGCCTTCGGGTCACCCTACACCTAGCGGTCACCCAACTTACTAAATTAATTTTCAGTATTATAATAGTGGTTCATTTAATACTGGAATTAGTTTAATTCATTAAAAATATTTTTATTTTTATTATAATTAGTACTATAGACCGGCGTTGCTCGACTGTAATGAAATCTTTAAAACTAATCCATGGTCCTGGAGTTCAGACTCTTTGGACGTTGGCACAAAAAGAAAGCCTAAAGAATATTTGTGTGAAGTTTGGTGAGAATCGGATAAAAATTGTGTATTTGTATATAGGACATACAGACAGATAAACAGACACACACACAAAACATCTTGCCTTTATATATATATTATCGATTTTCTGCACTATTGTAAGAACTGCAACCTTGAAACTTCTGAATATTGTTTCTTATGTCTTTGTCTATGAGTGTATCAAATTTGATTAAAATCGGACCACACCCGATTTTGTCGATTATCGATTTGCGATATTTATCGGGGCTACCTCAACACAAAACCCAGCTAAGAACACTCGCAGACGCTTATAGTATAACTGTGTACATTTTCAAGAAAATCGTTTCAGCCGTTTTGGAGTCTATATGTAACGGACACACACACACACACGCACACACACACACACACAGTTCCATTTAGAAATAAGTTTAGATACGTTTATGATAACTTTTCTTTTTTAACAAATAATAATAATAAATGTTTTGCAAGTAAAGAGTAGTGTGTCAAACAGTCTTATCATTTGGCAGATTGATATATTTATTATCGATATATTCGTATTATCAATACAATATGTTTGGAGCACGTGTCTAGTTTTGTGTTGTGGTGTAGTGGATATCTGCTCGGAACGAGAAATCAGAGAGCCAAGTTCGAATTGCAGTTAAATTCATCGGCAATCAGTTTACCACAGAAAGTAATAACAACCTACTTCGTGAAAATCATCTGCCCAGGTCATTTTCTAGACATGATCGTCCCAAACATGTATCACATATGGCACTTAATTAACTGATACAAAATTTTGCATCCTGCTGCAAATCTACAATAAGTATTTAATTATAAACGACGATCGCGTTTATATCACCTCTCCACCTCCGGCACATACATAATTCCATCAATAAGAACATTACTTTAGTCTGATGAAGTCCTTCTACAGGACGAAACGTGTTGCACATAATTTTTCAAATTGGACATTCAATTGCCTAACATAGATGCAAATTAATTTACAAATAAAAAACCCAGAATAATATTGAAGTTTCTGTACACATGACGATAAACTGCATCCGGCAGCAAGGTCTCTGACTGGGAGGTAGTGAGGAGCATGAAACCACCTCTTAATTACTGTTGTTATCACGCCCACCCTGACCCGGAGAGGTAGCACCTGTTAGAGTCCCAGCTAATAGTTAGCCCCAAACTGGGGTAAAAACATTATGAAAGTATAAAAAAAAAAATTTTTTTTTAATCATTTCACTCCGAGCAAGGCGGAAACGCCACTGATGTGCAGGGGGTTACATAAATGTAAAAAGATTAATTAGAAAAGAGTGAGGAGTACAAACTAGTTAGAAAGGAACAATAGAAAGCAGGTGCGATGACAGATACACAGGTGAAGAGAAAGGGAAGGTTATACAGGGGTGGGGAGAGAGCTAGAGTCCAGTGGGTAGTAGATGAGTATTGACTTTGCATTTAAATTTCTGGAGGTTGTAGCCGTCAGGAAAGCAAGAATACGGGAGCGAGTTCCACAGGCGGGAAGTGCGAGAGAAGAAGCTGCAGGAGTAGAATTGTTGTCTGCATTTGGCTAACCTGACTGTGAATGGGTGGGACCCAGTTACCAGTCTGGTTGCACGAGTAAACACCTGGTGAGGAGGCACCAGTGACTTAAGCTCGTCCGAGTCGCTTTTATAGAAATACTAACAGTATAGCTCGGCGTTACAAGGGGTGTAATGAAAGATTTAAAACTAATCCATGGTCCTGGAGCTCAGACTCTTTGGACGTTGATACGAAAGACTAAAAAGCAATAGTTGTTTCCAGTTAAAGCAAAACTGTAGGCTGAAAGAAAAATGAATGGATGTAAGTCAAATTTTGATTTCCTGGTATCGATATCAAATTTCCTGCACTATTGTAAGAACTGCAACGTTGAAACTTCTGAATATCGTTTCTTATGTCTTTGTCTATGAGTGTATCAAATTTGATTAAAATCGGACCACTTCTTCTATAACCCGATTTTTTCGATTATCGATTTTCGATATTTATCGGGGGTACCTCGATACAAAACGGATCTAAGAACACTCGCAGACGCTTATAGTATAACTGTGTAAATTTTCAAGAAAATCGGTTCAGCCGTTTTGGAATCTATATGTAACGGATACACACACACACACAGACACACACACACACACACACACACACACATACACACACTCACACAGACAAAGTTCCATTCATAAATAAGTTTAGATTTAGATATACATAAAAATAGACTTTTATAAAAAATAAAATCACCAACAAGAAAAAATTATTACCATAACACATTTTTGAAGGAAAAAATATGCTCAGCAAAACATTTTTAGTGCAAAACTAGAAGGCATTTTCAGTTTTCTAAAATAAAAAAATAAAAAAAGATTTTCATTAAAATCTGACTAAATCAACCTTCTCACTATAAATCAAACCTTCTCACTATAAATCAAACCTTCTCACTATAATCAAACCTTCTCACTATAAATCAAACCTTCTCACTATAAATCAAACCTTCTCACTAGAATCAAATATTTAAAAAAATACATTAAAACTCCATCTTTTTGGCATTGCATAAACCACAGAAGTTGATATGCCGTTACACAAAACTTCAACTCAAAACGTAAATAGACACATCTAAGCTACATTAAGAAATAGAACATTAAAAACATCGGGTCCAGATATCTAATTTATAATACCGTGTTTTAGGTCATTATTCCGAATAATAAAAATTCCTTTAAAAACGACATAGAAAGTTTGTGTTTACACAAGACCACAGAAAGATTAGGCCACAGAAAAATTAGATTACAGAAAGATTACACCCTATTTAAGAAAAGAAAAGAAAGAAAAAAATGTTTAGGTAAAAAAGACACTCAAATTTTGCAAAAAAACAAATATAGTGTTTCCATAAACAAAAATCGACCTATTCCTTATTCAACAAACAGTAAAATTCGCGCCTAGAGAAAGGCCCACAGCCCTCGGAGAATAATTTGCAATAAAATGCAATATTCGTTCAAGAGGATATTGTTCGATCTTTAATCGATTGCATTATAAGTTTTCTATTCATAAAATGATTTTATGTCAAATGTATGCAATTCGAAATATAGCAATGATGGTTGTCAGCCGTGAAAATCAGTGGTAAGTTGATTGTAGATTCATGTCGTCTTTCCTCGCCCCTGTCTCCCCTCTTAAGACTGACGCCTATCCGCCCTTGCCGTGTGTTTTATTCATTAAAGCGGAAACAATCTTTTTTTCAGAAAAAGTAAACACACAAAATGTGACTATTGCTATTTTTCAAATATTATCAGCCCCGAAATAAAACAAGCACATGTCCGCTGAGGACGCTCACTAAAACTCTCACCCAGATGTTTTACAAAAGAAGAAAAAAATCTCTTAATAAATATTTCAAAAGTAATCATATTTGTAAAACAAAATGTTGTCGTTTCTGATAAGCCGTGTGGATTCGTCACAGTCGGGGTGCTTCGGGTGTTTTCCGGGTGGTTGAGAAAATGCGTCTGGTGTTAAAGTTTTTCTTTTTTATTTACTTCAAAGTTGAAATATATGTTTTCGGACTGTGAAATTCCCCTGAGAAGACACAAGTGAACCTCTTTCTCTATCGTCCGTGTGCGCAGATCGGCTTTGATCTTTGAAATCCATCGTTCGTTTATTTGATTTTTCAAGCAACCATCATTCAGTATTTGTTCATCAATAAATTTGTTCATCAATAAATCTTTATTAATTTAGATGTTTTTGGAATAAAATTTTACAAGATTGTCTCACATCTTTTAATTCATGAGTTACTGATTGTCCCAGACTGACGTTTCTAAAGGATGCCTCAGGGTAGTGTTACGATTAACGAGGCTAGTTTTATTAACTATAACAACTGTCTAATAAGATCAATCACCACCAGGTGCACCTTAAAAAAATTCGAAATTAGCCGACACAACAATGATTATTTTATATCATAAAACCGACCAACCGAAGCTAACATATCTCCATAAATCTAATGTTTAGAAGAGACCTCTTCAGTTTTTTTGTGTACCTCGAGAATCAGGCGCGTGTTAAAAATTCGACTAATTTAAGCTAAGGTATCTAAATAATAACTCTAAAGTCGAGAAGTAACGTATTCGGTTATTTTGACAATCTCTAGAGTTGGTTGCCTGCTAAAAATATTTAATTTGGCAGCAAATACGAGGGAACCTATCCGCGCATGCGTGAGAAAACATTTATAATAACCATATGCTTGCCTGTTCTTAAACTGTTGTGCAATTCTCTTTAACCATCTCATTAAGCACGCCTGTCACAAATCGCAGTATATTTCAAATTTGGCAGCTTTTGTTTTGTGTCTTTTCGCAAAATGAATCCCACCGTCGAAACGTTGTGAATGAGATTAAATAGAACGCAACGAGGCATCTCAAGGCCCTCCCCAAACCGTTGCAAAATGGTTTTATATGTAAGCAGTACGCTTCCATTGGTACGCAGCCACAAGAGTAATATAAATCATGCCGGAGAATGCAACATTACACCATGTAGGTTTTCTTTTTCTTAATATTAAATTGTGAATTTCGTGTACAGTATGGCCGTCATATATTTAATGAGAATCTGCATGCTTCTTAAATTTTTATATATTTTTCTTGGCCATCATATTAGCTAAACCTGTCATCAGTCAGTCAGTTAAGTGCCATACGTGAAACACGCTTGGGCGATCATGTCTCGAAAGAGACATGACTGACTGGGCAGAAGATTATCCCGCAGTAGGTTGCCATTGTTTTCTGCAGTAGACTGGTTGCCGACCAAGGCTATATAACCCAATCTGTCCTGTTATTTAACCCATAATTGGAAGGAAGAGACGGATTAATACCATTCCCAAGGGTATTTGCGCGTTAGTGAATGCAATGAATTCAACTGAAATTCGAACTCGGCTCCCCGATTTCTCGTTCCGAGCCGATATCCATTGGACCACAA
Source organism: Ascarosepion bandense (assembly GCA_037127315.1). Classification (NCBI taxonomy): domain Eukaryota; kingdom Metazoa; phylum Mollusca; class Cephalopoda; order Sepiida; family Sepiidae; genus Ascarosepion; species Ascarosepion bandense. The sequence goes on along the minus strand of JBBBDQ010000508.1, from coordinate 181,453 downwards.
CAATCGTCTTAAAACCAAATTTGGTTAAGTCTGTCTTATTACTATGTATATATATAAATTTACTCGAAACACAAGATTAGCAACTAGGTCCCACCCGTTTACTGTGAAACCAATAAATTGTAAACGCAAAATCTACTCCAGCAGCTTCTTTTCTCGCACTTCCCGCCCGTGGAATTCCCTTCCATTTACTTGCTTTCCCGACAGCTACAATCTCCAAGAATTTAAATGCTCATGCTCCTTTCTCCGTCCACTCCACTCTCATCAGTATTCTCATCCTTCTCTTACCCACATCCTGACACCCCCTATAACCTGTCACCCTTTCTCATAACTTTCCTCCTATGTAACTCCCTGCAAAACAGTGACAGTAAAATGCCTTGCATGGGGCGATATGATAAAAAAAAAAATTCTATACTATTATAAGGTGGATACAAGGTGGGGGATTAATTCTACATTACAATCATTATATAGCCTGATCCCTCACTCTATGGCCACAGTCATCCTTCACTTACCCACTTCCTGACACCTCGTATAACCTATCACTCTTTCTTATAACTTTTCTCTTATGTAAACCCCTACAAAACAGTGGCAATAAAATGCCTTGCTTGTGGCGATATGATAAAAAATGAAAATTTTTTTTTACTATTATAATATGGATACAAAGTGGGGGATCAATTCTACATTACAATCATTATATAAACTGATCCCTCACTTTATGGCCACAATCATATTTCTCTTACCAACTTCCTGACACCTCGTATAAACTGTCACTCTTTCTTATAACTTTTCTCTTATGTAATCCCCTGCAAAACAGTGTCAGTAAAATGCCTTACTTATAAAATGATTATAAAAAAAATAAAATAAAATAAAATCTTAAACTCACTGACCAAAATTTTTAATCGAGATTAAGGAGAAAGCAACCATGCAGCTGATGGCGGTCCCGAATAAATAATTTACAAACGAAGACAAAATTGACTCAGGAGGATCATCTCTTTCTTAATATCAAATAGCTGCCTACTTACTACATAGATTTCATTTACTGACCGAAAACATTTCCTTTTCAAAATTTAGTCATTACTAGTTTCGTCAATTTTGTGTTGTTATTTACTTTGCTATAGTTTCACCATCAGACTTGTTTTTCAATTGTCATTTGGCAAAATCTTTTCAAATGTATTTTTTCATTTTCTTCTAAAGTTTTAAGAAAGTTTCTTTTAGTTTTCTTTTCGTCTGTATTCATAAACCCGAAATTTTTAAAATTAACCTTACGATCTTGAAAGTAAAGCCTAAAATTTTAACAAATTCAAACACCACTCATGTTTATTAATCAAATGTTTATCAGAATAGCTACCATCTTTTCTAATTTCGTATTATAAATTTCCTATAATAAGTCGTTGATGCACAAATTTCCAGAATATTTTAATTCTTTTTCATTTATCGAATGCTTATTCCGTCGTAATGCTAATTTTCTTTAATGACATCACGCTTCAGCTGAATTGTTTATTTCATAATTGTTGGTGTGTTTTATATATTTTCTGCGTGGAATAAATAGGCTATCGGTGTAGAAAACTTCATTTTTGCTTTCAAACCTTTCGCGTTTTATGGTTCGTTCGAGAAATAGTTTATTTGGTTTGAATTCACAAAGAGCAATTTTTGTTTGACATTCGCCCAATATTCTTGACGTTTTTCTTCTGGAATTTCAGATCCTCATGGATTATAGCGACAGGATATTGAACAAGTGACAGACGCGATGAGTTTAAAGCAGAAAAATGATGCGCCGAAAGATTTTATTTCTGTTCAAAAAGAAAATGGTGTCCCTTGGTGTGGAGAACAGAGCGTTAGGTTGATTGACCATTACTAGTAAATAATGAGTTCAATCGTATATCAGTTAAGTGCCATACGTGATACACGCTTTGGGCGATCGTGTCTCGAAAGAGATATGACTGACTGGGCAAAAGATTATCCCGCAGTAGGTTGCCATAGCTCTCTACGGTAGACTAGTTGCCATCCAAGGCTATAGAACCCAATCTCTCCTATTATTTGACTCATAGCTAGAGGAGGAAGAGATCTATTATATCATTAAGTAGTAATTAGTAGGAGATCAGTTTATTACTTCATAACAATAGAAAACCGATACCCCACTTTATGACCAGTAGAAGCCTTAATCATAATTCCAACTATTATATTCAGTCAGTCAGTTAAGTGCCATACGTGATACACGTTTTGGGCGATCATGTCTCGAAAGAGATATGACTGACTGGGCAAAAGATTATCCGGCAGTAGGTTGCCATTGATCTCTATGGTAGACTGGTTGCCATCCAAGGCTATAGAACCCAATCTGTCCTATTATTTAACCCATAACTGGAGGGAAGTGACGCATTAATACCTTTCCCAGAGGTATTGATGCGTAAGTGAATGCAATAAATTCAACTGGAATTCGAACTCGGCTCCGCGATTTGTCGTTATGCAGACGAACCAAACCTGTGATCATTTGCAATAATTAAGGTAATCGGGCGATATTATAGCTACTGAATAGTGAGTTAGGTTCTCACTGGGTTTCCCATACTTGTGGTTTCTGGCATAACTATACTGAGCTGAATAAGTAACAACATGTGTGGGTGGTGTAATGGATATCGGTGTTCGAATTCCAGTCGGGTTTATTATATTCACTTACGCGCAAATACCCTTGGGAAAGGTACGAATCCATCTCCCCAGCGATGGGTTATATAGTATGACCCTGAACAAATATTGTTATTCTAAAAAAATTTGAATCTAACATTTACTCGCAAAAACATTATTATTACAATTTAAAATATAGATAACCAACATTAAATAGCTTTAAATAACCAACAAAGGGTTGACATAAAAAGTCATTAATACTAAATAACATGGAAATAAGTAGATTAGAAGGAAGATTTGGATTCGTCAGTGTTTTATTTCAGCGAAAATGAAAAGAATGAGAAAAAAAAACAAACAAACTGAAGAGTGAAGGCATCATAAAATGGCTTCACAAAACTTCTAAGTCAGACTGACTGAAATAACACCGCTCGGCTAAGTGACTAACTTCGCCACCTTATATATATATATATATATATATATATATATATATATATATACACAAATAATGATTTTTACCCACAGTAAACACAAATAACCTTAAAAAGAATAGACGTCATAATTATCCCAAATCCGAGGAACCTTTCGGCCAACACTTATCAAGGGCTTCGTTGGCTTAATTATAAAGGGTCAAGAAAAAGGACAAAACCAAAAGGATTACTCACAATACTGGGAGAAGATGGAACTCGTTTAAAAGTAAACTTTAATGAAAAAGAAATATTAATATGTAAGGGGTATATATATATATATTATATTTTAGAACATGTCCGAATTTTTTTATATGTATCCACTGTAAATTGTACATTACCTACCCCACTTTCTTCAAAATTGTAACGGACAATTTACAAGACTTATTTTTTTATCGCTAAACCCCGCCAACATCCCACACAACTCACAAATATAAGAAAAGCGGTCTTCCATTCTTTTTCACATCACCTGTTGAGACATTGGAAGTCCAATGTCGAAACAAAATGTACAATTTGTAGTGGATATATATATATATATAAAGAAATTGTACATGTTCTAAAATATAATTTATAATAAATATTCACCGCTCTATGTATTATACATCGAGCACTGTTTTAAATGAATGTTTTGGACGTTGTAAAATTTTCTTCGTTCCTTATTCACTCGGATATATATATATATATATATATATATATATATATATATGTGTGTGTGTGTGTGTGTGTGTGTGTGTCAGAGAGATCTATATGTCATCATCTATGAGTGACGTGAGCGACCGGGATACACACATTGACATATGACATGTTCCTTTTATCAGAGACGGGGAAGACATAATGCTAAAGATAAGCCCTACGGCGTAAAGCCTTCATCATCACTTTAGCCTCCACCCCCACCCCTACGGCTTTATTTTCAGAGAAAATATATATCAGGAGCAACGCCTTTACTTGTTCCCCCTTTTATATTTCTTTTTAAATTTCACAGCAACAATTCATGTTTCAAGATATTCTTTTCAATGTGTGTCACAATTTCGCAGGGATTTTAACCCCTTTTAAGGCGGAAGGGTTGATGTGACGATAAAGATTTGGTACTTGGTGGTTGGTAGATTAGAGGGAGGATCAACGCCCGAAAACACCAGTTGACTTCGGGTTTAACATTTCGGGTTGTTAGGTTCAGAGTTACGAGTCAAGACGCCAGAATTACTTCTTTGTTTCTTTGCTTTTATTGATTCCGACAGCCGGTCATATGCAGTTATATTTAACCGGAAAGATTGTGTAACGTTCAGCTCTTTAGGAACAAGAGCCATATCTGTTAAGCAGCTCGCTTTTTGAATATTGTGATCCACAGAGATAAACGGCTTGTTGGCAAATGGCGGGGGTGAAGAGAAATTGCTATCAAAGTCGCCATCAAAAATATTTTTACATCATTAGATTTGTTGTTTTGTTTTTTATTCAAAATTCTTCGTTAGTCAAATTTTCTGAACGGACTTTATTCTAGCTTGGAACAGAGGTTAGGTTTAGGGAATACGGAATATATAGTTATTTGTCTCTGAAGCTAGATATTGCATGATTTATCAAAATTCCTGCTAGGTATTGACCACAGTTGGATTTTCATCGTTTATCTTAGCACAGAAGTTCGTATGAATTGTATTTTCTTTGATATTCAAGCTAAACGAAGGAAAGTAACTGATATTTACTTCACTTTCTTCACTCACTGTGTATGAAAAAGTGATATTATTTTTTATGATATATGCCATTATATAATATTATTGAATATGATATTTATATGATATGATTTTTTTTATATTGTATAATCCTGTTGTAATAAAAACCGTTCTGTATTACGGCCCATAATCTCTCAGATTCCTACCCCCAAACACCAATTGTCTAAATTCCTAAAAGGTACTATCATCCCATGCCTACCTACCAATTACAGTATCAAGTAACTCATGAATTCCTTCATATTCTTAAATCCACAACTTCAAACCAAGGCACCCTCGCGTCCCTCAACGTTGAAAACTTATTAACTTCTAGGTACCTCCACCCATTTTCGATACCTAAATTTTAATTTAAATTTTAAAAATAAATAAGTTATCTTCAAGCTTTAAAATTAGTTTTAATTAAAATCCAAGAGATTAATTTTAATTCTGTAAACAAAAAACACACTGGTGTATTTTAAACCGAAATTATACTGATTTTAATCGAATTTTTTCTAAATTTAAAAAAGAAATTTAAATTTCCCACCATTTTTGATTGACCTACACATTACGTTAACAGTATGCAAACAGTAGCCAACTTTCTGCTTTAAAAATCTTGCAAAAATAAAATATACCTAGCTGACAAGTCATTTAAGTCAATTTTGAAAATTCAAATTTACCTTTATCTGATTTCAATCAAGTGATAATTGCTTACTGCCGGAAATTTACAATAAAAAAAACTTTTAACCTCGGTAGCCCTGTTTTATCTGCGTTATCGGGATGACGAAAGATATGACATCTGGAATTTGTCAAGAACGCTAAATGGGTGGCAACCAAACGTTGCCAAAAATTTCAATTAGGATAAAACATAAAATTTTCAAATTTTAATTTCTTTTTTTAAAATTTTTAACTAAATAGTAGAATTAAAAATTTAACTTAATATTTTCAGCAATTATATAATATTTTATACAATTTTAGTTTTGATTTCTAGCCAGACATTTGAATATGCTTTCTGAATAAATAAAATTTAAAAAATTTAAATTTCTTTTAAAATAATTTTAATTTTACATATCCCATGCAGAAAATACTGTTTTTTTAATTACCAAACCCACAATATACATCCGCTATGTAGATGATATTTTCATTTAGGCTCAGAAAAAAACGAAATTAATAATCATAAATCTGCATACGAAAAAATTTCTGTCTTCAACTTCACATATGAGCTTGGCCAAAAACAAACTTTCGTTCTTAGACGTCCTCATGGAGTCTAGTAATAATATTTAATTACTTCTCTCTATAAAAAAATCCACCAGTAAAAATTCCTCTCAACTTAATTTCATTAGTCAATGTCCTCTTAGATAAAAAAAATCATCGTTATTAAAAGATTTTCTTACGAGATCCTACGAGAACTCATCTTCTCGCTCAGTTTTCTTGAAAGAACTCCATAACGCTATACAAACACTTGTCAACAACGGATTTTCTAATTATTTGGTTAATTAACACTTTAGACTTTTCTTTCAAAGTCGAGCAATAACAACAGCAAACACACCGACCACCTTTTTAGCCCATAAATTAAGCACCACTAACACATAGAACATTTGCTTTTACACAAGTCCATTCTATTTAAGAAAAGAAAAGAGAGAAAAAAATAATAGTAACATTAATATCTTCTACAAAAACCAAATTCATAGCAATTATAAATAGGGAAAAATCTTTACTTCGTAACATAATTCCAAAATATTCAACTCCCGGTGACTTAAACAAAAAAATATTAAGGATTAATTTTGAGAAGAAACAATATACAAGATAAAAAAATTCAAGTGTAGGGTAGATTGTGACAGGCTTGCATGATGAGATGGTTAAAGAGAATTGCACAACAGTTTAAGAACAGGCAAGCATATGGTTATTATAGATGTTTTCTCACGCATGCGCGGATAGGTTCCCTCGTATTTGCTGCCAAATTAAATATTTTTAGCAGGCAACCAACTCTAGAGATTGTCAAAATAACCGAATACGTTACTTCTCGACTTTAGAGTTATTATTAAGGTTAAATTGGTCGAATTTTATTATTAGGTTAAATTGGTCGAATTTTATTATTACGTTAAATTAGTCGAATTTTTAACACGCGCCTGATTCTCGAGGTACACAAAAAAAACTGAAGAGGTCTCTTCTAAACATTAGATTGATGGAGATATGTTAGCTTCGGTTGGTCAGTTATATGATATAAAATAATCATTGTTGTGTCGGCTAATTTCGAATTTTTTTAAGGTGCACCTGGTGGTGATTGATCTTATTAGACAGTTGTTATAGTTAATAAAACTAGCCTCGTTAATCGTAACACTACCCTGAGGTATCCTTTAAAAACGTCAGTCTGGGACAATCAGTAACTCATGAATTAAAAGATGTGAGACAAACTTGCAAAATTTTATTCCAAAAACATCTAAAATAATAAAAATTTATTGATGAACAAATTTATTGATGAACAAATGAATGATGATTGCTTGAAAAATCAAATAAACGAACGATGGATTTCAAAGATCAAAGCCGATCTGCGTACACGGACGATAGAGAAAGAGGTTCACTTGTGTCTTCTCAGGGGAATTTCACAGTCCGAAAACATATATTTCAACTTTGAAGTAAATAAAAAAGAAAAACTTTAACACCAGACGCATTTTCTCAACCACCCGGAAAACACCCGAAGCACCCCGACTGTGACGAATCCACACGGCTTATCAGAAACGACAACATTTTGTTTTACAAATATGATTACTTTTGAAATATTTATTAAGAGATTTTTTTCTTCTTTTGTAAAACATCTGGGTGAGAGTTTTAGTGAGCGTCCTCAGCGGACATGTGCTTGTTTTATTTCGGGGCTGATAATATTTGAAAAATAGCAATAGTCACATTTTGTGTGTTTACTTTTTCTGAAAAAAAGATTGTTTCCGCTTTAATGAATAAAACACACGGCAAGGGCGGATAGGCGTCAGTCTTAAGAGGGGAGACAGGGACGAGGAAAGACGACATGAATCTACAATCAACTTACCACTATTTTTCACGGCTGACAACCATCATTGCTATATTTCGAATTGCATACATTTGACATAAAATCATTTTATGAATAGAAAACTTATAATGCAATCGATTAAAGATCGAACAATATCCTCTTGAACGAATATTGCATTTTATTGCAAATTATTCTCCGAGGGCTGTGGGCCTTTCTCTAGGCGCGAATTTTACTGTTTGTTGAATAAGGAATAGGTCGATTTTTGTTTATGGAAACACTATATTTGTTTTTTGTAAACTTTGAGTGTCTTTTTTTCCTAAACTTTTATTGTTCTTTTTCTCTCTTTTCTGTTCTTAAATAGGGTGTAATCTTTCTGTGGCCTAATCTTTCTGTGGCCTAATCTTTTTGTGGCCTAATCTTTCTGTGGCCTAATCTTTCTGTGGCCTAATCTTTCTGTGGCCTAATCTTTTTTTGTGGCCTAATTTTTTTGTGGCCTTTAATCTTTCTGGCCTAATCTTTGTGGCCTAATCTTTCTGGTCCTAATCTTTCTGTGGCCTAATCTTTTTCTGGCCTAATCCTTTTTGTCCTTTTTAATTTTTTTGTGGCCTAATCTTTCTGTGGCCTAATCTTTTTGTGGCCTAATCTTTCTGTGGCCTAATCTTTCTGTGGTCCTGTATAAAAACAAACTTTCTATGTCGTTTTTAGAGGAGTTTAATTTTTATTATTCTGAATCATGACCTAATACACGGTGTCATAAATCTGGACCCCATGTTTTTTATGTTCTGTTTCTTGATGTAGCTTAGACGTGGCACAAGGCCGAAAGTATGGAGCACCCAGTATGAATCAAATTCGCTACTCAGTCGCAATTAATCTAGCGAGTCAAGCTTGCTAACCATTACAGCTACGTTGAAGTGCCCTACGGATGTCTATTTAGGTATGTGTTCAGAAACTTCAATAATATTCTGTATTCTTTATTTGTAAACATATATGCATATATGTAAGGCAAATGAATGTGCAATTTGAAAACTTGGGTGTAACACGTTCCGTCCTGTAGAAGGACTTCACCAGACTAAAGTAATGTTCTTATTGATGGAATTATATATGTGTCGGATGTGGAGAGGTGATATAAACGCGATCGTCGTTTATAATTAGATACTCATTCTTTCATTCATATATATATATATATATATATATATATTCTAAACATATACTTCTAAACGTTCTAAACGTCGTATTTTGGCTTTAATTTCAGGTGATAATAAAGTAAAAAATTCTCCAACATTTGGATAATTTATTATTAACTTGGTTCTAAGCTTTCGGCTCACATGAGCCATCTTCAGAGAGGTTAAAAGAAAATGGCAAATATGAAAATATTTTTAAGAGGGTGCGCTAGATAAATTGTCACGAGGAAGCCGCGTGAAGAAAAAAAATCGGAAAAACGAAAATATATTTAAAAGGGTGCGATAGATAAATTGTCATGAGAAAGACGCATGAAGAAAGGAAATCGGGAAAAACGAAAATATATTTGAAAGGGTGCGATAGATAAATTGTCACAAGAATGACGCGTGAAGAAAGAAAATCGGAAAAAACGAAAATATTTTAAGGGGGTGCGATACATAAATTGCCATCTAAATGATGCCAAAATGAAAAAAAAAAAAAAACTGACAACTCATTTTAAGAGATATATTTACCAAAATTGCACAAGGATATCTTGAAATAAAAAAGCGTAAATCTTAATCAGTAAAATCGCTATTTGTTTTAACCACGCCTCCAGACAACTTCGGAATCAACATGTTTAAGTTGGTGAACGCTGCCATAATTCTTTCGTTCGCTTCATCTTTTGCAATAGAATTTGTTTTCTTAATACTTGCTTTCAGCTCATGTTTGCAGTTACAAGGAGTTTTGTTTTTCTCTCGCTCAACTGTGCCCCACACAAAATAATTAATGGGGTTGCAGTCTGGGGAGTAAGGTAGCCAGATGTAAGGGGTGATATGTTTGCAGAAATTATCTTGACAGCCATGACTGAGTTCTCCTGCTTGTGTGGCATGATGCAAAGTTGTTTTTTTTTGTTTTTTTTTTTGTTGTTGTTTACCAGATATATAATTTCTAGCAAACACCCTCTTGACCCAGGGAAGCACTATCAAATCAAGGCAATCGATGTAGGCTGCCATGTAGATTTTAAGGACCTGTGGGAATATGATTGGTTGGTTGGTTGTTTTGTTTTTATGGCATATCAACCTCAGCGGGTCATTTATTGCCAACTAAATTTAATTTATTTATTACTGGTAATACCTTTTTTTCATCAATTTATTGTTGTTTTTTTTGTGTAAGTTTTTGTGTCTAGTAATACATTTTTCTTTTCGAGTATCAAGATTCATTGGGATTTGTTTTTAAGAGCAGGGTCCCCAAGTCCTACTTTGTTATTTAACTCATAACTGGAGGGTACCAGTGCTTAAGTGAATGCAGGGTATTCAACTGGAATTCCAACTCGGCTCACCGATTTCTCTTTTCGAGCCGATATCTACTGCACCACAATGCACATCCGTCATAAACGCTTACAGCACCTGGTATTCCCAAGCGGTCACCCATCTAAGTACTGACCAGGCTCAACGTTGTTTAAATTCGGTGATCGAGCGAGAACCAGTGTATTCAACGTGATATGGCCGTAAGCATGCACATCCGTCACTAAACGCTTACAGCACCTTGTATTCCCAAGCGGTCACCCATCTAAGTACTGACCAGGCTCAAAGTTGTTTAAATTCGGTGATCGAGCGAGAACCGGTGTATTCAACGTGATAGGCCGTAAGCCTGTGGAAATATGAACGTCGCCATCACTAGTGATCAGTTCAAGTATTAGGATGTTGACTGGATATAACTTTTTCCGGAAATTCTGCATTGTCCTCAGATTGGCGCTCAAACATTCTAAAGTATTCATATTCGCGATTTCGGCGCGAATGTCAAGGAATATCCGTTGACCAGTTGGCCCAACTATTGAGCAGTCGACCATTGAGCAGTTGGCATATTCCAAAAACAAACAACGTACACACATCAAAATTATAAAGTTACGACAACTTACCCATCGCATCCTATATATATATATATATATATATAAACAAATGTTTCGAGGTACAAAATTTGTATACTATTTTAAAAAAAAGGAATTTATTGATAGTCCTTAAGGCCCTTTCGTCCAACATCTCATCAGGAGAAAATCGTTGGAAATATAAATCAAACGAAAAGAACAGCAACGAAAATAAAGAACATATATATATATAGGATGCGATGGGTAAGTTGTCGTAATTTTATAATTTTAATGTGTATATATATATATATATATATATATATATTCTCTTTGCCGGTAGAAGGATTTTGTGACGTCTTTATATTTGTTGGGGGGGGATATTTTATTTTAATTTTATATCTATTTAATAGATATGACAAATTATATATATATATATATATATATATATATATATATATATATATATATATATTATATTTTAATTACTTCGATTTTGGTCATAATAAAATTAAACCAGTACACAGATGTATTAGAAAGTGTTCAATACAATTATATTGTAGAACTTTTGAATATTCTTCATTTTTAATAATATCTAAATAGCAATTATGTTATTCCCAAACAAAAATGAATTCTTGAATGAAAGAACAGAAATTTTGGCTAAGTTTAACCACACCATAAAACACCAATTAGATTTATATAACCATGGATGAAAACGGTATAATTATTTCAAGTTTTTAAAATTGTGTGTTTCAAAAATTACCCGTTCCGTGAGCATTCAAAAAAATCCTCGTCCGTCACATGAGTCTTCTTTAAAAAAGTAAAACGGTAAAATCAGTTATTGCAAATCGCCTGAAGACACGACATCGTAGAAACCTAGGTCGCGTAATAACTCTTTTACAAATGAAGAAAAAATATATATGTGATAAAGATATTGTTTTAACCTGTGCCATATTTATGGATAAAAGCTATTAAAATCAGAGATAGAGTGTAAGATAAGATATACACATGGACTGAATATTGTGTTAAATACATAACAGGCTGTCTTCGCTTCGTGTTTACCTGTGTCCAGTTTTTCATTATACACACACACACACACACACACACACACACACACACACACACACACATGCACAAACACATACATATATAGTGTTGAGTTGCGATAATGTTTAGCATCAAAATTGTTGTTTTATTTTTTTCAGTGGTTTTACTTATAAAATATATTTTGGCCATCATGTTTTTTACCGTAAAGTGCTCGATATTGGGGTAGAGACAGAGTGTTGATTGGCACAAAGAGTTTGTTACTTTAAATGAGCAAGTTCATGCCTAATTCGAATTTTCATGAGGACACCGTTATGATGTTCTCACTCGTCAGGGCTATTTGACGAGCGAGAACATCATAAGGGTGTCCTAACTTTGAAGTCGGCATGAAACCGCTCAGTTAAAGTGACAAACTCTTTGTGCATATATATATATATATATATATATATATAGCATTTAATTGGTATAATATTTAGCGCCAAGGCTATTTTTTCAGTGGTTTTTACTGATAAAACGTATTTTGGCAAGCAGGTTTTTTTGTTTTTTTTATCGTAAAGTGCTCAATATCAGAGGGGAGATAGCGCGTTGATAGTTTTAGTGTAAAGAATTTGTTATTTTAACTGAGCAGGTTCAGGCCGACTTTGAAGTTTTGTGAGGATGCCGTTATGAAGTTTTCGCTCGTCAGGGCTAAAGTCGGCATGAACCTACATAGTTAAAATTACGAAACCATGTATATATACATATGGTTGATATTAAACGTATCCTCTTTTCTCTTCCGAAGTTATGTGGTGTCGAGCCTGATCAGTGGGAGACCGCTGTGAGATACAGAGTACTGTGAATGCTTTCCTACAGTCCGAAATATGCTTCGGCTTTGAATGGTCGACCAAGGCTTGATAAGCCGTTGCTTGACAAACTGTGGTTTGATAAGCAGATTGTCAGTCGGAAATAGGCAAATATTTTTGACATCATGCGGATTGTATAAACGAAGGTAAAAGGCTTTCTGGATGTGCGTTGTGGCGCAGTGGATATCGGCTCGGAATGAGAAAGCGGGGAGCCGAGTTCGAATTCCAGTTAAATTCCTTGCATTCACTTACGCGCAAATACCCTTGGGAAAGGTATTAATCCGTCTCTTCCTTCCAGTTATAAGTTAAATAACAGGAGAGATTGGGTTCTATAGCCTTGGTCGGCAACCAGTCTACCGCAGAAAGCAATGGCAACCTACTGCGGGATAATCTTTTGCCCAGTCAGTCATGTCTGTTTCGAGACATGATCGCCCAAGCGTGTATTTCACGTATGGCACTTAACTGACTGACTGACTGACTACATTTAATGAAACGCATCTCTTTTCTTTTTAAACATTTTCTCACACCCCGTTCCTCGATTTTCTGTAGCTTACATGCATGATTTGATCTCATGAGACAGATATCACCTTTAGCAAAAGAAAGGTGAAGGTCGCCGTTCAAGATAACTCTTGATTTCATATCGTGCCCCAGGCTCGATTTCAATAAAGAATTTTATTTTCCTTTCAGATAACATTAATATTTTTACTTACAAAAGCAAAAAGTGATTTCTAAGCAAAAAATCAAAAGCAGTTATCGTCCCGGTCCGACGAATAATTTATATAAAAAGGCTGATATTTGTTTTAATCAATTCAAACCAAGCAAGGCGATAATTCAACTACGACGCAAGGGGCTATTGGGAGTGAAAGAGAATGAGAAGACTTGTTAGAAACTTTTTTTTTCTTTGTATTTTCCTGTTTTCTTGTTGACTTGTTTGCTTTATTAGTCCCACAGCTCCAAGCATAACAAGAATATATTTACTCTTTAAGTGCCAACATTTTCTTTTTAATTTTCATCTCCACGTCTTTGCGTTTGATTATTTAAAAAAAAAACCTTTGCAGAGATGTTTTGTCACTTGGTACGCCCATGCCAATTAGTCTACAAACTTTCCTTGTATTATTATTATTGTTGTTGTTGTTGTTGTTGTTATTCTTATCATCATCATCATCATCATCATTATTATTATTATTTAAAAATAAACTCGTACACTTGCATAAGTATATCAATTCCCAAGCCCACAACCGATCTGCTCTGTGCCTCACGAGTAATTTGAGACAATTCCCATAGATACCGCTATATAACATCTACCGGCGTATAACTCATTAACTGGGCAAATATTAAGGTGGAAAAATAACGACAAAAGGTGTGTATTTATAACACTTAGGCATTCGAGCATCGATAATGCACCGTGTGCGAACGAAAATGAACTAGTTGGATGTGTCACATTTTCTTTTAAAATGAGGTGAACGATATGTCACGTGTACCGCGTTAAGTTGCAAGGATTAATCAATCAATCAATCCATCTATCAAGATGACCATTCCTTCCCGCCTATTTTACACATCTTTTGAACTCATCCTATTACAAAAAAAAGAACCGATTTTATATGGAGTGATCCAGTCAAAATGTTCTTTCTCTTAAAGTCTGCGTACTTTTCCGTTAGCTGCTCATATTTCGTTTATGAAAAGAATTCCCAATTTCTGAATGAATGCCAATAACTTCTGCGATTATTTAAGGCAAGTTAAGTCCATATTCCGCAAAATGTGATATACAAGGGATTATAGAAATGAAAACGGCTACACAGAGTTACAGGCTTCAGGTCACATAACGCTGAAACGGTTCATAGGCCTCTACTTCGTTATGAATCCTGGATTACAATTTAATTGAATCTCAGTTCTTTGAGGCTTACGGACGCATCATGTTGAAATACCGGTTCCAGTACGATTATCTGGTCAGCAGTTTGATGGACAACCAGGTGTTGGGAATACCAGGTATTCTAAGCTTGGATGTGTGGATGGTGTAATCGATAATGGTCCTGAATTATTAATCGGAGAGGCGAGTTCCAATTCCAAGTGGTTTCGTTATATTCCTTTACACGTAAATACCATTGAGAAAGGCATGAATCTACTTTTTCTCCTCTAAGTTATAGGTTAAGTCAGTCAGTTAAGTGCCATACGTGAAACACGCTTCGGCGATCAGAAGATTATCCCGCAGTAGGTTGCCATTGCTTTCTGTGGTAGATTGGTTGCCAGCCAAGGCTATAGAACCCAATCTGTCCTGTTATTTAACCCATAACTGGAATGAAGAGACGGATTAATACCTTTCCCAAGTGTATTTGCGCGTAAGTGAATGCAATGAATTCAACTGGAATTTGAACTCGGCTCCCCGCTTTCTCGTTCCGAGCCGATATCCATTGGACCACAACAATCGTCTTAAAACCAAATTTGGTTAAGTCTGTCTTATTACTATGTATATATATAAATTTACTCGAGCAACAAGATTAGCAACTAAATCCCACCCGTTTACTGTGAAACCAATAAATTGTAAACGCAAATTCTACTCCAGCAGCTTCTTTTCTCGCAATTCCCGCCCGTGGAATTCCCTTCCATTTACTTACTTTCTCGACAGCTACAATCTCCAAGAATTTAAATGTCAATAGTCATCTCCTATCTCACTAACCTTCCGAGTTGAAATCCACTGCACCACAAAAGACTTAATATATATATATATATATATATATAAAAGACTGCCTTCTTCCACCGTGTCCCAGGGGTAGAGTCGCCGACTGACACCAAATCGGGCGGGTTTCGAGCCTGGGTTGTGTAGCAATCGGAGTCTAACCGCATCGATGATCTGTGATACAGCGAAACAGATCTGTCTGCGGATGACAACAATATATATATATATATATATAAAGAAATTCTTACAATCTAAAAAATATTTTCTGGATTTAAATAGCCTGAAAAGAGCATTGCATCTTCGATAACGAAAAAAGAGCCCTTGTCTGTCCATTTTTCTTTGTATTATGATTTTTGGGAAAAAGACAATACCAAAAAAAAAATAAAGTTACCGTCGCTTAAAAAACAAAAAAACAAAAAAAAAAACGAATCGAAACCAAAAGAAATATAAGAAGATGGAAAGAAAAGGAAACATACTGAGCCCCCTGGCAAAAACTCTGTTGCGTCTGCTTCTAAAATAAAAAACGGTTTTTCAATATTGTGAATAGAGCTTTAATAAGACTGTGTAATCTTCCTTTTGTCAATATTCGCCGATGACAGAAGAGAGTGGAAGGGATTCAGGAACAGAGACGCTGCTAATTACTGGGTAGACGTCGTAGAAAAGAAGGTCGTATTTACTTAAGTACCACTGATCCGTTACTTGTGTCAAAAATCGCGTGTCTGAGAGGCTAAGTCAACAAGGACTCACTTTCAACGGGAAGAAATACATGCAGAAACATGATTATGAACGGTTCCTCCTGGAAAATAGCAAAGACATTAGACAATAATACAAAGCTATATCGAAAACTGTATTCGTCTGTCCGTATGTCAGATGATTTATAAGCATTTTTCATTAACCTCGATATTCTGACAGTATATATATATATATGTATATATATATATATATATACATATATATATGACCTTTCAAAAAACAAGAGTAACAACAACAACAACACTAATACTATTGATAACAACTCAATAATTCCTGTTGTGGTTGGAACATTTCGGTTTGAATGGAAAAGTCTCTCATAAACTCAGGGAAGAGACCCCTGGGAGCCCATGTCTTAAAAATCTATGAAAAATTGTTCTCACGAACACAACCCACACCTTCAGTCACGCTTTGAGTGATCATGTCTCGAAAGAGATATGACTGACTAGGCAGAACATTATCCCGCAGTAGGTTGTGACTACTTTCTGCAGTAGACTGGTTGCCAGTCAAGGCTATAGAAGCCAATCTGTCCTGTTAGTTAACCCATAATTGGAGGAAAGAAGAAGCATTAATAACTTTTCCCAAAGGTTTTTGCGCGTAAATAAAATACACGAAATTCAACTGGAATTCGAGCTCGGCTTCCCGATTTGTTGTTCCAAGTCGATATCCACTGTATCACGTTGCTGACACCTTATGAAAGTGAAAATGTGTGACCCTAGGTTGTTTCATTTGACATTTTATATAAAATTGCTCAGTGGAAAATGTAATGATGCCATTTCTGACCTTTGGTCCCGGAATGAAATTAAATGAGAGCACCACAGAAATAAAAAATTACAACTACATCTATCTATCTATCTATCTATCTATCTATCTATCTATCTATCTATCTATCTATCTATCTCAATAGCTATATTTGCATAAGTTGAATATATGGATCGGTAACTGACAAGATAACAGAATAAAGAAAAAAGAATAATTACGAAACGTATCTCAATCTAGCATGTTTCACTTTTATTACAGCTTCTTCAGAAACCGAGAGAAAAATAAAAAACCAAAAAGAGACAGCAATTGGTATGATGTGATTTGGGGTTAGTTCTAATATATATATATATTGAATTATACTTTAGAACATGTACAAACTACAATCTATTACAAAATTCTACATTTTGTTTCGACATCGAAAGAACAATGTCTAATCAGGTAATTAATAATACTACCTGATGAGGCATTGTTCTTTCAATGTCGAAACAAAATGTGCAATTTTGTAGTAGATTGTAGTTGGTACATCTTCTACAGTATAATTAATAATAAATATTCATTGACCTATTTTTATATTGAGCCCTGTTTTAAATTAATGATTTGAACGTTGCAAATATTTTCTTTGTTTCTTATTCATTTCGATATTTCGTGGTCAATAGAGAATAAGTACTGAACGCCTCATGTCACTAAAATATTATTTACTACCAAACATTAAAAAGTGTTTGTATTTGAGTCTAAGTCAAACTCAGCGTCTTTACCGAATTATTCTGAAAATGTTAATATACCAATAGTTAATATACCAATAGTTAATATACCAATAGCTAATATACCAATAGCTAATATACCAATAGCTAATATACCAATAGTTAATATACCAATAGTTAATATACCAATAGTTAGTTAATATACCAATAGTTAATAGACCAATAGCTAATATACCAATAGCTAATATACCAATAGCTAATATACCAATAGCTAATATACCAATAGTTAATATACCAATAGTTAGTTAATATACCAATAGTTAATATACCAATAGTTAATAGACCAATAGTTAATATACCAATAGTTAATATACCAATAGTTAGTTAATATACCAATAGTTAATATACCAATAGTTAATAGACCAATAGTTAATATACCAATAGCTAATATACCAATAGCTAATATACCAATAGCTAATATACCAATAGTTAGTTAATATACCAATAGTTAATATACCAATAGTTAATGTACCAATAGTTAGTTAATATACCAATAGTTAATATACCAATAGTTAATATACCAATAGCTAATATACCAATAGCTAATATACCAATAGTTAATATACCAATAGTTTAGTAAGAGAAGACAAAAGAAGACTTGGTTTACATGAAATAACAGAAGGACCCAGAAATCGTTTAGGAATAGTTAATGTACATATGTATTATTTGAGGAAAAAAAAACCGTCAGTCGAATCAGTTGTTAGGTGAAACAATATTTCCACGTGAATGCAATACTATTGGCGTTATTTTTTGTGGTTTAAAATCTAAACTTATTTACAATTGGAACTTTGTGTGTGTGTGTATCTGTGTGTATGTCCCCGTTACCTATAGACTCTGAAACGGCTGAAACGATTTTCTTGAAAATTTACACAGTTGTACAATAAGCGTCTGCGAGTGTTCTTAGCTACGTTTTGTGTTGAGGTACCCCCGATAAATATCGAAAATGGATAATCGAAAAACTCGGGTTATAGAAGGAGTGGTCCGTTTTTAATCAAATTTGATACACTCATAGACAAAGACATAAGAAACGATATTCAGAAGTTTCAAGGTTGCAGTTCTTACAATAGTGCAGAAAATCGATAATATATATATATATATATATATATATACATATAAACGGCAAGATGTTTGTGTGTGTGTATCTGATTATCTGCCTGTATGTCTGTATTTTTTCAGCCCTTGTATTTTAGTTTTTGCTTCGGGTTTGGCTCTAAGTAGGTATAATTGTAGTTCTTAGTCTCAGCCATGATACCATTGACTCAGAGGACTTATTTAGCCTTTAAAAGTCTGTTTACGACGAAAAAAACTTATTTGATATCGATACCAGGAAATCAAAATTTGACTCACATCCATTCATTTTTCTTTCAGTCTACGGTTTTCGCTTTAACTGGAAACAACTATTGCTTTTTAGTCTTTTGTGCCAAGTGTCTGAGCTCCAGGACCATGGATTAGTTTTAAAGCTTTCATTACACCCGAGCAACGCCGGGCTATACTGCTAGTAGATTATACTTCGAGAAAGTCTGAAGATGGCACACAGTCTATGTTTTGTGAGAGAAACATATTGTGTTCTTTGAAAACCTTTAGTAGATTCTGTGAGTAGAGATGCTGTTACGATAAGAGACTTTTTTGTTGTTGCGATTTTTCTCAATCTGTAGGGATTAAATAAAAATACGAAATAAAATAAAAAAACTCTAAATAAAATAAAAACTGCGAAATAAAATAAACATAAAAATCTCCCAGGAAGTCCTCTGACAGGAAAGACAATTGACGCATGCGCAAAAAAGAGAGGCCTCCCCCTGGTGCCAAAAATAAACTCTATCTCTTTCTCTGTTGGACTTTGCATGGTAAAGACGTGCCAAACTGTTTGGGAAGGAATTTCCCCAACAAGAGGTCGTTAGAACCAAAAATAAAATCAGTGTCCAAACTGTCCCTCTAGTGTCTTTGTATCTTTCCTTTTCGCCTTGTCTCTTTATTTCATCGGCGAAAGCCATTCAACAAGTTTTGGATGTTTAGGCGAAAAGAACCAACCGAGCAGTAACAGCCACAACATGCCATAAATCCCATCGGAATCAAAAAGAACCAACCGAGCAGTAACAGCCACAACATGCCATAAATCCCATCGGAATCAAAAAGAACCAACCGAGCAGTAACAGCCACAACATGCCATAAATCCCATCGGAATCAAAAAGAACCAACCGAGCAGTAACAGCCACAACATGCCATAAATCCCATCGGAATCAAAAAGAACCAACCGAGCAGTAACAGCCACAACATGCCATAAATCCCATCGGAATCAAAAAGAACCAACCGAGCAGTAACAGCCACAACATGCCATAAATCCCATCGGAATCAAAAAGAACCAACCGAGCAGTAACAGCCACAACATGCCATAAATCCCATCGGTATCAAAAAGAACCAACCGAGCAGTAACAGCCACAACATGCCATAAATCCCATCGGAATCAAAATGCGAATAAGTCGTATAATGTGCATTGTAAATATAATTCTTATTTTCTGTTGCAACGAAGAATTGTCGAAAGTGAATGTTTAGGATAACCTAACCGTATGCAAAAAAGGAAATTAATACTGAGCATCAGGAAGAGACAGCTGAAGTTCCTGGGACATGCAATGAGGAAGGAGAACTTGGAGAATCTGATACTAACAGGCCAGATAGAAGGAAAAAGAGACAGGGGAAAGC
Source organism: Ascarosepion bandense (assembly GCA_037127315.1). Lineage (NCBI taxonomy): Eukaryota > Metazoa > Mollusca > Cephalopoda > Sepiida > Sepiidae > Ascarosepion > Ascarosepion bandense. The sequence goes on along the minus strand of JBBBDQ010000508.1, from coordinate 161,129 downwards.
AAGGACCTAATCAGGTTGATGACGGAACGAGGATTGCATGGTGTAACAGGAGAAGGCGTGCTCAGAGCCACCAGGGATAGGGAAAAGTGGATGGCCATGATCGCCTACGTCCTGAGGGGACAAGGCACATAGAAGAAGAAGAAGAAGAAGAAGAAGAAGAAGAAGAAGAAGAACCGTATGCACACCTACACGCTCGCTTGCGCCCATAGCGCAACGTCACAACGTCACTATAACACCCACCATCCCGTTTTTCAGGATGTTAGATGCAAAAAAGACGAAATTCACAATTTTTGTACCAATGTCTGACTTAATCAGGAAGCTGTAGTAATGTATGTAAAAGCTGTTATCTCATTTTTAAATCTTGACAATATTGAAGTCAACCATTGTTACATTGTTATGTTTAATTTAGCTCGTTAAATCAGACGGTCGAAGAAATAAATATATAATTTGTCTATACTGTTGAGATGAGGTAGTATTTATATTATTTACATTATTCGGACTGTTGTCCTCATCTTTATTGCCATTTGTACGACGTTTCGGCTGTTATACGTTCTGACCTTCTCTAGGGGCTAGATATTTCAAACCGAACTCTTTATTTCGATTTCCATGCACCTGAGGAAAGCCGGGTCGTACGACGACCGAAACGTCGTAAAGATGGCAATGAAAATGATGACAGCAGTCCTAACAATGTAAATAATGAAATAAATAAATAAATTAGAATATAAAAAGAGGGGAAGTAACATGCACACAGAGAGAAAGAGAGAGAGAGAGAGAGAAATAGAGAGATAAAAATACACACACACACACACACACACATATATATATATAGTTTATAAAGGAAAACTCAACGTCATTTCAGTTATAAACTATAGCTCATTTCAATATATATATATATATATATATATATATAAAGAGAGAGAAAGAGAGAGAGAAATAAATGGAGAGAGAGAGAGAGAGAATCGAGTCGAGTGTTTGAGAACAACAATGTTCAGATATATAAAACCAATTATTAACCAATTCTATGAAAAGCCAAAGAGACAAAAGCAAACATAAAAAAGCTAAACAAGAGAGAAACGAAACAATATGGATCTTCAATATAAAAAGAAAAGTAATTTATTAGCTTTCTTAAAAGGAATGTAAACGCAAATAGGAGAGAGTGGAAGAGCAATACACTCAGAACTGTGCAAATCTTTTTAGGTTCAGCCATTGTGAACAAATGTAATTAGCACAATATAGCGGTTGACCTCGAAAATAAAAAAAATATAATACTCTGGAATTTTAAGATCCAGACTGATCGTCACGTCTATAAGAAAAGACCAATGCTGAAAGTTTAGATAAACTGGACTTTAAAGTGATTTTAGACACATGGCTGTACCAGCGCATCACAGAGTGTTGGCAAAAGAAAGCGAATAATTAGAAAACACACACACACACACACACACACACACACACACACACACACAATCTCCTACAGGATGTGAAAAAACTGGGGGAATAAAATTTAGGTAGTGCCTATAATAACGGGAGCATTTGTAGCCCTGCTAATAGCACTAATTAGCTTTTCAAATAATAGCCCTTATGAATTAGCAATGCTTTGACGAATAGATATATTTCCACATCACGATAATGCTAACTATAATAAGAGGTGTTTTAAAGATTTAAAGGGACTTGTTGTCACTTTACCTTCAGTGATGACCATTAACGAACGCGTGTGAACATGGAAATTCATAAATAATATTACTACTACTACTACTACTACTACGACTAATAATAATAATATTAACTTAAAAAGAATTTTGTATCATTTCAAGATACGCAAAAGAAAATAGTCCGCATTTTTATTCGCTATAAATCAATAAAAAATAAAAAATAAACACGACAAATGTAAGCAAAGAAAATGTAATTAAGATAGTTGGAGTTGAATTTGAAAAAAAAATGTAAAACATTATCAAGAATGAACATTAAACTCTGAAAATTCTTTGTTTTTACTTTTTGTCCTTTTTTTAAAAAATATTTTCTTTTGTATTTTTTACATCAACAAACTAAGACGATAGCTTCATTTCACTTTCTCTCCTACTCAATTCGGACATGACAAAAATGCCTCACGTTATTTGTTTATATAATTATCAACTGTTCGACGTATTTCTTCACATGCAATGAACAAAATGTGGTATATTATTCGCCTCGTGTGTCTTTGTTTAGGCTACGGTTTTCTAAATTAAGTTCGCTATGTAGCATCGATTGCATGTGAACCGTGTGACTGGGGTTGTATTCCCGGGCCAGATATTCGTCTCCTCAGATTCTTAACCAGCAGGGGGAGCTGAGACTACATCGACAGAGGAATAAAACATCCAACAAATGGGCCAGCCAAAATTTATTCAATAACTTCGCCATTGGCTTCAATTATGGCCCTCAGACGACTTCAGAATCTCCTGTACATCTTTTCGGCAGTCTCCTCGTTTAATTGTGACCCAATTGAAGTCCCCCGCACCGCAAAAAAAAAAAAAAAAAAATTAGATTGAAATTCTATTAAAAAAAAAAATTTTCCCTTTAATTTTAAATTAAGTTTAAATACCCCCCTTTTTTTAAACAACTTTTACGCCTATGTACAGGACTTCACCATATTTTCAATATACTTCACTAATACAGATATTTTTATTTTTTATATTCTCTTGAAGCTTTAATTTTCGCTTAATTGAAAGCTAAATGATTAAATTTACTATTTCCAGTAAACAAAATATTCTGGTGTATTTAAAAAGAAATTATGTTGTCTGAAATCTAAAATTTCGAAATTTAAAAAAAAATCAATTTTTCGGCAATTTTTTAGCACCCGACACATTTGTAAACAAAAGTTAATTCTCGGTTTTAATAATTTTGCAAAAATAAATTTATACTTCTGTAACACGTTATTTTTTTTTTCAGAAAATTACCAAATTTAAAGTTAAATTAATCAGATTTGAAACAAATATTACTTGTTTAAGGCATGAAATTTAGAATAAAAGAAATTTTTAAAAATAAATGAAAAAAATTTGAACGTTTCTCTTATTAAGTTTGGGCCCTTTTAACATCATGCTATGCTGTTTTTTTTGTTTTTTTTTCGGCGAATGAGTTGAGGTTACCTACGTAAATATAAATCTAAAAAGCTCATTAAAAAGTGTCTGAAAAATAGATACAAAAATGTTATATCTGATTTAATTAAGTAAATAATGTATTATTTGCATAAAATTAATTTGAATGTCTTCCTATCAAGACGTCAATAATCGACCTCGTTATCATCAGATTTCTAACAAGTACCATGCATTAGTGCATAAGTTCCTAACCTTTTTTTGCTGCAATTGCTCCAAAATACAAATTCACTATTATCCATTACCCCAATGAACAAATACTCGTAATATAAGAAAAGAAGTAATTATATTTTCATGCATCAAAAGCAGACAAACTTAATGGAAATTATTCAATACAATAGCACTAATCTATAATAATCAGCGGTATAGTAGCCGTAACCAAGCCGTGATTCTTAATGTGAATGTTGAGCTTGTATTGCCTGTATCAGTTTATTTATTCTTGGCTTTGTGATTGAAAGGCCTATTCAGGCGTCGTTTGCCACGTTGAGTTTGCTACGTTTCTTGGTCTTAATTCCAAGGACACAGTGTGAAATTATATGCTGATTGCCTCTTTCCAAACCAAAGATTCATTACCCGCAAAATATGGGCTCATTACCCCACTGGTGTTATTTACCCCAGGGTTGGGAACCATGGCATTAGTGGATAAGATAGTCAAGTAGTTTTCCATTTTCTTCTTTACGATTTGGAATTAAGAGTTTTCCTTTTCTTCGACTGTTCGCCATTCAAGACTAGAAAGTCAAGTTTACCCTGCTATTAAAAAATAAAAAAAATAAAAAATAAACAGACAGAGAGATAGTTACATACTTTTCAAGATCATTTTTGCGAAATTCAGTAAAATGCTACAAACTTCGGAAATGAACACGGGTCGCTGGTTTCATTTTCCGTGCTAACCACGCCTACACTAACCAGTCAGTCAGTTAAGTGCCATTCATGAAACACGCTTGGGCGATCATGTCTCATGATCATGTCTCAAAGAGACATACATTACTGACTGGGCAGAATATTATTTTGCAGTAGGTTGCCATTGCGGTAGACTGGTTGCCAGCCAAGGCTATAGAACCCACTTTGTCCTGTTATTTAACCCATAACTGGGAGGAAGAGACGGATTAATACCTTTCCCAAGGGTATTTGCGCGTAAGTGAATGCAATGAATTCAGCTGGAATTCGAACTCTGCTCCCCAAAATTTCTCGTATCCGAGCCGATATTCAATGCACCACAACGCACATCCGCTTACACTAACCACAAATCCTTTAATATATAAGGATGTATAAATAGATAAATTTTTATGAATATAAATAACAAGAATTATATATATAAGTGGACACTGAAGTCAACACCCAGAGGCGAGAGTCTGTTTGATGCTTAAAGGCAATTGTCAAACCATATTTATCTACACTCTATCCCTTATATTCAACTCAGTAAGCCATAAATATAGCATACGTTAAAACTATACTTTATCATATATATATATATATATATATATATATATGTGTGTGTGTGTGTGTGTGTGTGTGTGTGTGTGTGTGTGTACGTACTTGTGTGTAAAATAAAGAGAAGATTGTAAAAATTAGCAAAATAAGATAAATATATGAAAACCACCATTTTCAAACTTTGCCAACAATAAATGAGTATGTGTGTTTGTGAAAAGTTGATTGATTAATACATTTTTACTGCTTATCAACTCTTTGCATGTTATTTAAAGATTTAGGTATACCTCAACTATATCGTTAAAAAAACAGCATAAAAAAAAAAACAGAATAAAAAAAAACAGAATAAAAAAGGCCCCGAACAATAAAACAAACTTTTCCCATCAAAATGTTTATATTATTATTAAGAGGAAAGATCAAAGTAATTTTTATTTATTTTTTAAATTTCCTTCTAACATGTTCGAAATTTTGGCAGAAAATCTTGTTTTGATTTGATTTAGCGGGTAACCAAAACGTTACGACTGTTTACAATGGAAAACGTAATGATGACATCACCCACTTTTTTCCGTTGACAAACACATTAAATTGGAAATTCTCGCAAAAATCAAATAATTGTCGGATTTTAATGAAACTTTCAGTACTCATTCACAAATGAATGAATTATTTTTTAAATATTATTTTTTAAAAATCTTTGTAAAATTATATATATTTTTTACCTCTGTTACCCCACCCGCCTCCACGTAAATCTATGACATTTTAATAAATTTCAGTGTCGTGGTCTATAATTTTGTTAGTTAACACAGGACTCATTGGGGAATATAAAACATTTTTTTTATTTCAAATTTTCTCCTCTATCCCAAAATCTGCTCCGAAGAATAAAATAAAAAAATGCAAAGATTTTAATTGCTTGAATAAATAATAAAAGTTAAGGACATTATAGTCTGAAGAAAAAAATCGAAAACTAATGAAATTTTAAAATAATTGTTTTCATTTTTTTTTTTTTTTTGTTTTTTTTTTTTTGTTATAATGAGTTTTTGATTTTCGGCGCGGACAGGTCAAAGTTCAAATCTGTGATTAAGAAAATGTTTGATTCTAAATTTTACGCTATAAATAAGTAACACTTGCGTAAAGCAGATTAATCTGGCATAAAATTTGCTAATTTTCAAAAAATGATGTGTCACAAACGTATATTTTATTTTTGCAAGATTTTTAAAACGGAGAACTAACTTTAAAAAAAAGTTAGTTCGAAACAGACTGAGATAGATAGATAGATAGATAGATAGATAGATAGATAGATAGATAGATAGATAGATAGATAGAAAGAAAGAAACAGACTGACATAGATAGATAGATAGATAGATAGATAGATAGATAGATAGATAGATAGATAGATATGAACAGATTGAGATAGATAGATAGATAGATAGATAGATAGATAGATAGATAGATAGATATAAACCGACTGAGATAGATAGATAGATAGATAGATAGATAGATAGATAGAAAGAAAGAAAGAAAGAAACAGACTGACATAGATAGATAGATAGATAGATAGATAGATAGATAGATAGATATAAACCGACTGAGATAGATAGATAGATAGATAGATAGATAGATAGATAGATAGATAGAAAGAAAGAAAGAAAGAAACAGACTGACATAGATAGATAGATAGATAGATAGATAGATAGATAGATATAAACCGACTGAGATAGATAGATAGATAGATAGATAGATAGATAGATATAAACCGACTGAGATAGATAGATAGATAGATAGATAGAAAGAAAGAAAGAAAGAAAGAAAGAAACAGACTGACATAGATAGATAGATAGATAGATAGATAGATAGATAGATAGATAGATAGATAGATAGATATAAACCGACTGAGATAGATAGATAGATAGATAGATAGATAGATAGATAGATAGATAGATAGATAGATAGATTTTTCTTGTTCATATATTCTAGATTAATAGAAGTAACAAAATGGTTAAAATAAAGAACAATTTAACCGTAGATAACACTAACCAGAAGACGTGCAAGAGAAATTGGCTTTCCAGGAATAAAGCTTTTGTCTACAGTCACAAATCGCTAACCCCAACCAATTCTCCCTATCCTGCCGCTTTACACCATCCGACAAAGTATCAACACATGTTTGTGTCGTGTCCGGGTGTACAGTGAAGGTACTTTCGATTTGTACACGGGTCAAAAGTCGTCTGTGTTTTACAATGGCGCCGAAATCCTTCCTTGTTGATTCTAAAGACTGACAAGCGTCAAGTTGCGACAGTTTTTTACTTTTGCTTTTGTTAGTTTAAATCGGTGATTCCCAACGTGGAGCGTACGGCCCACAGGGGGACCATTTGTTTTTTGAAGGTGCAATTCGATTGTTAGATGTTTTGCTACTTGAGACTAAAGCTGACTAAATTAGTTTGCAGCAGGAATGAAGCCCAAGGGTCTCACTGACTAAGTTTATTGTGTTTATCTGAAATGAGATGAATGATATTTTGAATTTAATATCTTTACTTTACTGTACAATGTACAATTTAATTAAAAGTACTGATCAAAGTATTACAGAAAAAACTTCCTTTGAAATTAGTTTTTGCTGATAACTTTAAATATTTCAATTCTCTATTACATGCCTTGAAACTTTATATGATTGTTTCATATAAACATAAACATAATATAAGACAATCCCTCGTATTTTATTTTTTAGTAATTTCTTGCTCAGAACTTTGTTTTTTATTTATTTTTTGTTTTTCATGGATGCATTTTGTTTTTAAGTTTGTTTAAGCCACCTTAAGGTTTTAAGGCAGCTTGAGCCTTAAACAAACTTTAAATTTTAAGTTTAAAATAAAAGCTTAAATCAAAGTATTGATGTTTTAAGCATCACCTAAAACGGATTTCACTTTTTACATAAGAGTTATATATCAACATATAGGAAGGTGGGGGGGACATATCAGGATTCTAGAGGTGATTAGGTGGGACATGGACAAAAAAGATGGGAAACACTGATTTAAATGTTGTGATGACCTCAAAGATGACCCCAAAGAGATTTAATCACTAGTTTGAAAAAAAGATGATTTCATTTGTTTATTTCTAATTCGTTAACATTGGAGAATTCTGTTTAAGGTCGAACAATTGATTCGCTTAACAAAAATATGAAGATTTTTTGTTTTTTGGAGAATGATTGTTAGTGTGTGGCGCATAGGAAATTAAGAATTAAAAGCAACTTTCTTCATCACTTTTACAAAAATTCACAATGACGTGTGAATCACACTCCACCCACGTGTATTGAACAGGTGAAGAGGCTCATCCCTTGTTCCCTGTTTAGGATGTGGTTTCCGGCTTTCTCTTTTCCAATCTTTCCACTTTTCTCTTTTATTAATTTTTTTTCAATTGGAGTAGATAGACTGAACTATCGCCCGGTTCACACTCCACCCACGTCTATTGAACAGGTGTAGAGGCTCATCCCTTGTTCCCTGTTTAGGATGTGGTTTCCGACTTTCTCTTTTCCAATCTTTCCACTTTTCTCTTTTGTTAATTTTTTTTCAATTGGAGTAGATAGACTGAACTATCGCCCGGTTCACACTCCACCCACGTCTATTGAACAGGTGTAGAGACTCATCCCTTGTTCCCTGTTTAGGATGTGGTTTCCGACTTTCTCTTTTCCAATCTTTCCACTTTTCTCTTTTGTTAATTTTTTTTCAATTGGAGTAGATAGACTGAACTATCGCCCGGTTCACACTCCACCTACGTCTATTGAATAGGTGTAGAGACTCATCCCTTGTTCCCTGTTTAGGATGTGGTTTCCGACTTTCTCTTTTCCAATCTTTCCACTTTTCTCTTTTGTTAATTTTTTTTCAATTGGAGTAGATAGACTGAACTATCGCCCGGTTCACACTCCACCTACGTCTATTGAACAGGTGTAGAGACTCATCCCTTGTTCCCTGTTTAGGATGTGGTTTCCGACTTTCTCTTTTCCAATCTTTCCACTTTTCTCTTTTGTTAATTTTTTTTCAATTGGAGTAGATAGACTGAACTATCGCCCGGTTCACACTCCACCTACGTCTATTGAATAGGTGTAGAGACTCATCCCTTGTTCCCTGTTTAGGATGTGGTTTCCGGCTTTCTCTTTTCCAATCTATTCACTCTTACGTAGCCCCCTGCACACCAGTGGCCTTACCGAACTTGCTTGGGGTGATGCGATTAAAAAAAAATCCTGGTTTTGCCAAATAAAAAAAGGATTTTATTAAATTTTGTATAATAGTTGTTTTGTAATAGTAGAGACATTAACTTTTGTAGTTGTATTTATGCTAGTTAGTTTTTTTTGTATATTGGCATGTAGTAAATGTATTATTATTGGTGTCTATCGATATAACACAAAAAATAATTTTATTGTTATTGTTAAGTTCACATGTGAATTTAAGGACAGACTTTTCGGATACTTTTTTTTTTTTTTGTACTTCACGTATTTTGTGCATGTTTTAACTAAGATGAAAATATCATCTACATATCTTAGGTAGATGAAAGGTCTTCAGTGGTGTTAAATATGTTATTTTCAAGGTTAGCCATGCAGAAGTTACTAAATGTTTGTCCCAGAACTGAACCCATGGAGATGCCATCACGTTGTAAGTGGATATTATTTTGATGGTCATAGAAAAGAATCTCCGGGAAATGGATTGTCATAAATAATCTTTAGAATTATCTAGACCGTTTCTCTACGGGGGACATTGATAAATAAATTTTCAACATCAAGTAATGCTAGGGTTTGATTTTTAACCTTTTTTTTTTGTTTTTGTATTTGAGATTTGGATTAGTTCATGAGTTGATTCAAAACTGTATTTATGTACGTATAGTGTAATATATTAGTTCATGATTTTGGTTGAGAAACCGGAGTGATGCTTTTGGTTATAAGATGGAGAGGTAAGGTAGGTTTATGTATTTTCATAGTTCCATGCAACTGTCCTGTTCTGTAGTCACCAATTATTTTGGGAAGTTTTAAGTTGTCCGTTCCGAGTTGTAGGTTATGATCATTTCTTTTTTTTTTTTTAGTTGATTAATAAAAATTTTTGTTGGCTTTTTTAAATATTTGGTGTGATCATTGAGTATTTGTTGTAATCTTGAATTATAATCAGTTTTATTTAATACAACAAAAATGTTGGTTTTATCGGCTACAATTATATGAGTATGGTTACGTAGTTCATTAGTAGCGATATTTAATTGTTTTGTTAGGAACTTGGAAGAGTTTTTCTTTTGTCATATCTGTCTCTTATTGCTTCGGCTTTGAGCAGATTCACGAATTTCTGGTTTTGTTTTTATTAGTTACTGTTCGTTAAAATTTTTGTAGATTTTTATATAACGTTTCAAATTCATGTTTTTCATTCAATCTATTGCCTTGTTTAAAAAGATGACATTTAGGTCAAAGGTTGAGCAACTGCTTCTGGTCGTCTGTTAATTAATATTCAGAGATTTTAATGAATTTATCTTGATTATTTGGAAGATGAATAAATCTTTTATATTGTGGATTAAATTTGCTTTTGTTCAGATGGTGTTGAGTGTCAAATTTATTGGTGATTTCTAGAAACCTGAGTCGGATTTCTTCAAACTGCTCAAGAGTGGTTTACAGCTTTAGTCTGTTGTGAGTTTTGGTGCTTTTTACTAAGTGTTTCTAAGTTTTGTTTTGTTTTTGTTTTGTTTTGTTTTTTGTTATTTCAATTTTGTCTTTTGATATTTCAGTTTGTCTTTTGCTATTTCAATTTGCTTTTGATCAAATTTAAATTTGCTTTTTCACAAAGTTATGTTTAAATTGCGAATTGTTTTAGAACGTATTTAAGTGTTTTATGCATATTGGAAAAAAATCACAACTATCATTTCCATTAATTTATTGTCTTAGCAATTCACCGTTGAAAATGATCTCTGATGAAATTGAAAGTACTTGGGAAAATAGAACAAAAAAAAAAGTCTACGTCTTCCTTAATGAATTTAATATCAACACTAAGATGTCGATCAGAGAATTTGAGAGGATTCATTTATAAGTCGACAAAATATGTCCAGTTTATTCAACCAAACAGGCTTGACTAAAGATATACTGACTATATATATATATATATATAGCCCGGCGTTGCTCGGGTGTAATGAAAGCTTTAAAACTAATCCATGGTCATGGAACTCAGATTCAGCCTAAAGAATATTTGAAATGTACCAACCGCACCTAGTATTTATATATATATATATATATATATATATATATATATATATATATATATATATGTACTAGCTGTATAGCCCAGTGTTGCTCGGGTGTAATGAAAGCTTTAAAACTAATCCATGGTCCTGGAGCTAAGACTCTTTGGATGTTGGCACGAAAGACTAAAAAGCAATAGTTGTTTCCAGTTAAAAGCGAAAACGTAGACTGAAAGAAAAATGAATGGATATAAGTCAAATTTTCATTTCCTGGTATCGATATCAAATAAGTTTTTTTCGTCGTAAACTGAACTTTGAAGGCTAAATAAGTCCTCTGAGTAAATGGTATCATGGCTGAGACTAAGAACTACAATTATATCTACTTAGAGCCAAACTCGAAGCAAAAACTAAAATAAAAGGGCTGAAAAAAATACAGACATACAGGCAGATAAACAGACACACACAAACATCTTGCCTTTTATATATATATATTATCGATTTTCTGCACTATTGTAAGAACCGTAACCTTGAAACTTCTGAATATCGTTTCTTATGTCTTTGTCTATGAGTGTATGAAATTTGATTAAAATCGGACCACTCCTTCTATGACCCGATTTTTCGATTATCTATTTTCGATATTTATTGGGGGTTACATCTAAGAACACACGCATACGCTTATAGTACAACTGTGTAAATTTTCAAGAAAATCGGTTCAGCCGTTTCGGAGTCTATAGGTAACGGACACATACACAGAAACACACACAGACAAAGTTCTATTTATAAATAAGTTTATATATATATATATATATATATATATATATATATATATAGAGAGAGAGAGAGAGAGAGAGATAGGTATGAACAGGATTAAAAATAGAGACAAGGTAAGAGAGAGATAGACAGAAATAAAAGATGATAGATAGATAGATAGAGAGAGAGAGAGAGAGAGAGAGGGAGGGAGAGGGAGGAAGTAAATGGTAACGTTGCCAATCAGAAGTACATCGGTTAAAAATCAGGCGGTAACCTGAACAAAAACCACCATCCATCATAAAATAAATTATTTACTAAATAGCATCCGTGACCACAAAGATTTGCAAGTGCATCTAAACCGGCAATAAGATTTTCTTTACTACTAATATCAAAGCACGAGTTCGTAAATTTATAATAAGGTAAAAATTTAAACGTTATTCAAACTCATATCCTGATGTTTGCATTTTTATTTGTTACCCTACATTTGAGGTTATAAGTTCTCGAATGCAAAAATTTTGGTGTATGTTGAGAAATATTTGCTGTTTGTTAAAAATATGTTAAGATATTAGTTCAAAGAGCGGTATGTCGTTTGTTTTTTTCCTAACTCACGAGAATCTGGTAAAAATTGGATAAAAACGTTGTTCCAGTGCACGAACACCCTCCCACCAAATATGTGTCTCAAATATGTCTTAATTAGAAGTATTAAATAATACTACACGAGAAAAAACATGTCAAAGCAAGAGAAAATATTTATCACACATGTAAACACGGCTGAATGTGTCTCGTAAAATCTATTCAAAAACACATACATAGCCCATATATATATATATATATATATATATATATATATATATATATGACCTGAAGATTGGGCTTAGGCCTGAAGCAGACTGTCGTCGCTGGGTGTTGACGTGAATGTCCACTTTTATATTTATACTTAAATACGGACTTTAATTACTTTTATATTTAAATAGATTCATTATATGTATATATATATATATATATATATATATATATATATATATATATATAGAGAGAGAGAGAGAGAGAAGCTTCTTAACAATTACACGACATCGAGGTGCCCAAACTGCTGATCATCCTTATTTTATGATGCCTAAATAATAAAGGAAGAGATACAGTAGAGTAACAGATAACGGCTCGGATACATTGTATTCACTTATGTACTAATACCCTTGGGAAAAGTATTAATCTATCTCATAGCAAGGCCTAGCGGGTTATATAGCCTTGAGTAGCAACCGGTCTAGGAAAAGGAAAACTATGAATTCAAATCAGTTTAGAGAGGGCTGGGCTCCAGAAAGTTTTCGTACCCAAAGAAATACCACTTCTTCTGACCTGCAGTTTATATGGTACACCTTATATACAGTACCCCCTACAACTTTAATGAGTCACGGGATATCTGGATCTGGATATAATAGATACATACAAACATATATACTTATATATATATATATATATATATATATATATATATATATATATAGTCATCCGCACACAGATCTGCTTTGCTGTATCACAGCTCATCAGTACGGTTAGACAGCCGATTGCTTTTTATCCAGGATTGAAACCCAACCGAATTGGCGTCAGTCGGAGACTCCACCTCTGAGCTATGGGCGCTCGGGAGAAGGAGGCAGAGTTTTTAGCGTGTATATTATCATTATACACGCCCAATAGCTGAGAGTGTTCTAATTCATTGCTGAATAAACGATGCGTAGATGCCAGAGTAGCTACTGTTTTTCAAATTCTACCATTCTTCTTCAGGGAGTGAGGGCGTAAATAAATATATATATATACTATTTAATTATTTCGTTATTGGTCATAATAAAATTAGACCAGTACGCAGTTGTATTAAAAAGTGTTCAATAAAATTATATAGTAGAACTTTTGAATACTCTTAATTTGTAAACGAGTTATTGCGCGACCTAGGTTTCTACCATGTGGTGTCTTTTCTTCAGGCTATTTTCAATGACTGATTTTACCGTTTTTTTAAGAACGCTCACGTAACGCGGATTTTTTGAACGCGCAAATTCCCGTTTTAATAACTCATTTACAAATCAAGAATATATATATATTTTTTTCGGACATCCTTTAACTTTACATGAGTTACATCTGACCAAAAATAGAGCATTACTGTCATATCATGGCTGAAGCTACCCAATCTTCACTTCCCAGTGTTCACGTAGATTTATTCACCCGTCAACCACTTTCCCATGAATGTATAGTAGATTGTCTCTCGCTATTCTATCGTTTTTTTTCTTTTGCTTCCTTTTTTCATAGAAAATGTTCTGACAATATATATATATATATATATATATATATATATATATATATCCGCAGACAGATCGCAAACCCATTGCACGTGTAGTGTACAAATTCTCACTTAACGATCAGTCGGTCTATAAGTAAGCAGTGGGTATATATATATATATATATATATATATAGTCATCCGCACACAGATCTGTTTCGCTGTATCACAGCTCATCAGTACGATTAGACAGCCGATTGCTTTTTACACAGGATTGAAACCCGACCGAGTTGGCGTCAGTCGGCGACTCCACCTTTAGCAACTAGTGCTTCGTAGAAGGAGGCAGACTTTTTAGCGTGTATATTATCATTATATAAATAGCTAAGAGTGTTCTAATTCATTGCTGAATGAACGATGCGTAGATGCCAGAGTAGCTACTGCTTTTCAAAGTCTACCATTCTTCCAGAGTGCATATATATATATATATATATATATATATATATATATATATATATATATACAAACGTTCCAAACACAAACATATGCGAAGATATATATTGTATATATAACCGTTAACTAAATTCATTTTATTTTTTTAATCTCGGATGCTTATAGTGGAAATGCTGTGTACTGTTCAATCGGAAATGAATGGGCTTGAACCCTGATATTTAAGTCTATGTGAGTATTTTTCGCTGGCTGCAGTGTTTGGGTTTTAAGCAAAGTTAAAAGTTCTTGCCATTAGAAGTTTAATGCAAGAATAGTAAAAACCGTGGAATTTCCACGGAAGGATAATTATGATTTCCTGGAAAAATTTTATTTTCTCATGCTACAAATGATAGTAACGTCTTCCAAACATAAAGGCATTGGATAATAAAATAACGATAACCCAGAGTGTAATTTTATTAAAATATCTATAAAAGTAATGTCCATAGAAGCTACATTACTGCAATCGTATATTACTAGCGGAACCCGTGGAATTTCCACGGAAGGATAAATTTACTTTGTCATACTACAAATGATAGTAACGTCTTCAAACACAAATGTATTGGATAATAAAATAACAATAACACAGAGTGTAATTTTATTAAAATATCTATAAAAGTAATGTCCATAGAAGCTACTTTTTTTTAATTTTTTATTTTTTTTTTAATCATATTACCCCGAGCAAGGCGGTAACACCACTGATGTGCCGGGGACTACATAAGAGTGTAAAGATTAGAGGAGAGAAAGTCGGAAACCACATCCTAAACAGGGAAAAAGGGATGAGTCTCTACACCTGTTCAATAGACGTGGGTGGAGTGTGAACCGAGTGATAGTTCAGTCTATCTACTCCAATTGAAAAAAATTAACTAAAGAGAAAAGTGGAAAGATTGGAAAAGAGAAAGCCGGAAACCACATCCTAAACAGGGAACAAGGGATGAGCCTCTTCACCTGTTCAATACACATGGATTTTACTGTAATCTTCTATTAAGCGGCGTATGCACAGAGCATAATCAAAATACTGTACGCTATTTTGTGAAAGATTTTGAAAGAGAAACTTTTTTTATATTACTAAAAAATCATGGCTCCTGTGTCCATTGTAAACAGAAAGACCAACTGATTAATGGCCAAGCTTGTAGAGGCCAGAAATTTCATTGTTAGGTCGCGGGATACGACAAAAAACCTACCTATTTTTACTATATTGTACAGTACACACACATATACGCACACACAATTACAGATACAACCACCAGCTTAGGCTGCTACTGTTACTGTAATGCTATAGGCTCTCTCTCCTTCTACTCTTTCACTCTTTACTACCCTTTTCTTTGGCAAAGGTGAGAGAAAGGCTGAGGAGAGTAGCGTTTATAGATTATAAAAAGATAGAGGGGAAGGAAAAGCTCGTATAGTGAGTAAGTGTTTTATCTTTCTTCAGTGGCGTAACGGACGGAGGAACTAAGGAACTAACTAAGGAAGGAACAAGCAGAATTATTATATGATAGTTTACTGTCTCCATCCATCTCTTTCTATTTGACTCTGGAGTAAGCAAAACAGGCAAATATACTTATCTACGCACGTCGTATTTACCCCCGACCACACGTGTCCCCCAAAGCATTTACGCGCATGGTTGTTTTTTTTTACCTGCCTAAATACATTAGGTTGAGGCTGACATGTAAGCAGCAAGATACGTCTTCGAAAAAATTTGGTCAGTAAGTCAGTAAATCTTAACTAAGACTTTTTTATGTTAACAATAAAAATAAGCCTTCCATAGGATTTCCATCTTTTTCGTGCAAAAATATTTAAATTCCTAAAAAATATTAGAACGTCGACTGTCGATCAAGGATTAGTAATGTAATCTTGCAAGCTATTGTTAGTTTATTCTCAAGATGAGAAACATTTATTCGTAATGTAAGAAAGATTCTCTATAGGATCTGATGCAATCAGATTAAATTTAAACTCGAAAGCTTAATGTATTAAAGTGAACAGGTCCCTTTCAGGTGTATTTTCTCATGATCTAATAACCTATTCACTTTTCGAATAATTCGATTAATGATCTACATGCCCAACTTGCCAACCATGATATCACAATCATCATCATCATATCATCATCATCATCAATCTCCTGAGCGGGTGGTGGTCGACGGAATACTGTGCAGCTGTGCAGTACCCTTCAAATATGTGGAATAAAAATCGGAAAGGAACATTTACCATATGCCAGTTAGTTAAGTGCCATACGAACTGGGCAGAAGATTTTCCCGCAGTAGGTTGCTATTACTTTCTGCGGTAGACTGGTTGCCAACCAAGGCTATAGAATCCAAAATGTATTTTTATCTAAAACATAGAGGGAGAAGAGACGGATTAATACCTTTCCCAAGGGTATTTGTGCGCAAGTGAATGCAACGAATTTAATCTGGAATTCGAACTCGGCTCTCCGATTTCTAGTTCCGTGCCGATATCCACTGCGCCACAACGCCCATCATCCGATGCATTAGATATCAGATGATTACAATGTGATTATTTAATCAAGAGAAAATTCCAAGAATTGGCTAACAAAAGCGTAATAAACAGTAGTATTATTCTTAACGTGTCTCCCATAAATGAAAGGTACTTTGTGGCCAATAGATTAAAAAGGAAACAAGGAAGGACAGAAGGAAGGAAGGAAGGAAGGAAGGAAGGAAGAAAGAAAGAAGGAAGGAAAGAAGGAAGAACGGAAAAGAGGAAGGAAGGAAGGAAGGCAGGACGGAAGGACGGAAGGAAGGAAAGAAGAAAGGAAGGCAGGACGGAAGGAAGGAAGGCTGGACGGAAGGACGGAAGGAAGGAAGGCAGGACGGAAGGACAGAAGGAAGGAAGGAAGGAAGGAGGGAAGGAAGGAAGGACCGGAGTAAGGATGGAAGGAAGGGAGAACGGAAGGAAGGAAGGACAGAAGGAAGGAAGGAAGGAAGGAAAGAAGAAAGAAGGAAGGAAAGAAGGAAGAACGGAAAAGAGGAAGGAAGGAAGGCAGGCAGGACGGAAGGACGGAAGGAAGGAAAGAAGAAAGGAAGGCAGGACGGAAGGACGGAAGGAAGGAAGGCAGGACGGAAGGACAGAAGGAAGGAAGGAAGGAAAGAAGGAAGGAAGGAAGGAAGGAAGGAAGGACCGGAGTAAGGACGGAAGGAAGGGAGAACGGAAGGAAGGAAGGAAGGAAGGAAGGAAGGACCGGAGTAAGGACGGAAGGAAGGGAGAAAGGAAGGAAAGAAGGAAGGAAGGAAAGAAGGAAGGAAGGAAGACAGGACGGAAGGAAGGAAGGAAGGAAGGGAGAAAGGAAGGAAAGAAGGAAAGAAGGAAGAACGGAAGGAATGAAGGAATGAAGGAATGAAGGAATGAAGGAAGGAAGGAAGAGCGGAAGGAAGGGAGGTGTTGCTTAAGGTGGTTTAATGGTTAGCAAATTTGTCTCGCTAGAACAATTATGACTGTGCTGTGAGTTCGATCCTCACTGGGTGTCTCATACTTTCGGCCTTGTGCCACATCTAATCTACGCTTTAAAAAATCCCCCAAAATGATACTAGTTTGGGACCAATAATTTAAAGAAAGAAGAAAGGTGTTAATTAAGCAGGTGTTACTGTCACGGTATCCCAACTGCATTAATAGCTTCTCTCAAAACGTTGTTAATTTGATTTTGAAACATTAGACAAATTTTATTTTCAAGGATTCAAAAGCTGAAAACTAAAAAGCTGACACCTACCCCATACCCTAATCTTATAACTCCCGTCACGAACCTTCGATTTATAGAACGCAGGGTGTTTTTTCCCAAAATTTTATAGGGCAAGAACCGGGTATTATAAGCAGCAAAATACGACACGTGTAACGTACCCTAGTCTTTTAGACCTGGCGAAGGAAAACCATTACGTTATATGACCGTAAGCTCTTTACACTACCCACACATTGAAGCTTACAGCCGATTATCCATCTAGGTACTGACCAGGATCAATGTTACTTAACATCGGTGATCGTAAGAGAAACGATGTTTCAACGTACTGTGGTCGTAAACTTTGCTTTTTTTTTAAATCGTTTCACCCCAGGCAAGGCAGTAATGCCACTGATGCGCAGTGGGCTACACAAGAAAAAAAGATTAGATAGGAGGAGAGTAAAGAGAAAGATGAACCAGTTACAGGGGGTGTCAGAGAAAGGAGCAAGAGAAGGATGGTAATACAGGTGTGATGACAGTTGCAAAGATAGGGTGAAAGGAAAAGATATACAGCGTGATGTAGAAAGAACTGGAGTCAAGTGGTTAAGAGATGGGTATTGACATTGCATTTAAATTCCTGGAGATTGTAGCCATCAGGAAAGTAAGAATATGGAAGAGAGTTCCACATCGGGTTGTGCGGGAAAAGAAACTGATGGACTAGAAATGTCGTCTGCATTTGGTTGATCTAACTGTGAATAGCTGGGACCCAGTTGCTAGTCTGGTTGCACCAGTAAACTCCTGTGGCAGGGGCACCAGTGGCTTAAGTTTATCGGAGTAGAAGCCATGAAAATATTTATAGAACAGAAAGAGGGAAGCCACATTCCGTCGGTGAGAAAGTGGCTGGAGTCGAGCTGCCAAGTCGGTACCCATCACATTACTGATTCTCCTTTGGAGCCTGTCGAGAAGACTGAGATGAACAGCCGGGGCGCCTGACCGTATATGACAGCAGTATTCCATGCACGGACGGATGGTTGATTTGTATATTGTATATATATTTGTTATCCTTCTGAATGTCTAGCCAGTTTCCCAATCACCCCATCCAGAAAAGCCTGATGGGGGAGACACTTAAGTCGCTGACGACCCAATCATGAGGCATTTAGTCCTGGTTTACTTGGTACCAGTAGCAGAGATATCTGACGTTAATACTTCTATGAGTAGTCTTAAGTACATTCTTATCTCCCGGTGTCAAACATGAGACACACAGTGATGGTCGAATTAACTAACCAATAGTAATTGATGAGCGAAATTAACTCGTTAACCGTTACCTCACGCCGATGATTGCGGTATGTTAAAATCGTAAAGTCAAAACTGAAATCCGTTTTTCTTTGTTTAGTCAGTTAATGACCAGGATAGACGCTTGGTCGATCATGTCTCGAAAGAAACATGACTGACTGGAGAGTAGACTTTCTCGTAATATGTTGTCATTACTTTCTGCAATAGACTGGTTGCCGACCAAGGCTATAGAACCCAATCTTTTTTGCTATTTAATCCGTAGCTGGAGGGAAAAGGGACGGATTAATACCTTTCACAAGAGTATATGCGTGGATGTGAATGCAACGAATTCAACTGAAATTCGAACTCGGCTTTGCAATTTTTGGTTCCGAGCCGATGGCCACTGCATCGCAACGCACACCTCTGTTAGACGAACGTAAACGTATGAATTCGGTCCTCAATGAAGGCTTGGTTGTATCGTCTTGTGACTGACTAAGATTACAAAATAATATTTACAAGGCTAGCTGCTGTAATGTTTAACTTTGCCAAATTTAAATAACTATCAAACTGCAATCTATCTGAAAATATATTTAATTGGGGTAGATAGACTAAACTATCGCCCGGTTCACTCTCCACCCACGTCTATTGAACAGGTGAAGAGGCTCATCCCTTGTTTCCTGTTTAGGATGTGGTTTCCGGTTTTTCTCTTTTCCAGTCTTTTTACCCTTACGTAGCCCCCTGCGCATCAGTGGCGTTATCGCCTTGCTTGGGGTGATATGATTAAAAAAAAAAAATTGCTGTTAAAATTTTAATTGATTTAACATTCATTAGTTTCAACCGACCTTATTTTTAAACATCAGAACAAAAATTTGTTAGCAGCGCAAATAAAAATTTAATCATATCGGTCTTTGAAAAAAACAAAAAATCTAAACACATTCTCTAGTATAATTAATTTGCATCTTAACTGAATGCCCGAATATTTTAGCTTATGGCAGATTAAGCAAAAATGTTTTTTTTTATGTTTATTTAAGAGAAAAGAAATCTCAGAATAGAAGCTTTCAGGTTTTATCCGAATTTTTAGGTTAGTAAGAAAAATAATTCTCCGGTTCATTAGGAATTTAAATAAAGTGTTCTTCGGGGAAGATTCATAGAATAACAAAAACCTCGCGCTGAATCTTTCAAATTATCTTTATATACATATATATATATATATATATATATATATATATATATATATATATGTAGAAGTCGTTAATGGAGTGAAGAATGATTAAAAGCAAATATACCCGCCATTTTGACATGTGCCTGCTATTTTGGCATTTTGCCAAAAAAAAAAAAACAAAAAAAAACATCAAACATCTATTCAACATCTTTTTCAACATCTTTTTTCTATTCAACATCTTTTTAAATACATGCACACACACAGAAAGCAAAAAAGACACACAAACACACACACATACATATACACATATATATATATGTATACATGTGAAATATCATATATATGTGTGTATGTGCGTGTGTGGGTGTGTGTGTATGTGTGTGTGCTTATAAATTATCACCAGTAGGATTTAAATCACTTTTACAGATGCTCAAAATCAAGCCTAAAATCAACTTGTCTTATAGTGGGGAATAATATATGACGTAGTTACATTCTGTCATAAATACTAATAGATAAAACAGCCACTTCTATGGCTCAAACATTTCTTATAAATAGATTTGATAACTTTGTTTTCATTTGTTTTTCTTATTTACAATATTATATGGTTTTCTTTTTAACTTGAATCCGCTTCCAAGTGAAAGGGCAGAAAATCGAACGCGTTATTTTGTTTACACTTTGGTAGCTTTTGGTAGTTACTAATGTCAGCCATGTACAGCATGAGACTGCGAATATTAGAAGCTTTGAAAATAAATATTTTATCTGATTGTGAGGACGAGGAAATAAATTCAAGAAAAAATTAATTGTCGGTCGTAAATTATGAAGGTAAGCGTTATTGACAAAGGCCATTGGTTAATTATGATTCCCAACTATTTTAGTTCCAATTTTGGTAATAATTCTCAAATCAATGATCTAAGAAGGAAAGATTATCGCTGTGATAGAAAGGACTGAAAGTCGTCGAAAAATTAATGGCCATGTTGTCTGTATTCTATTTTATTTCTTTGGTTTGAACCATTCCACAATTTTCGGTTACGATTCCGAAATTCTTTCAAGAATCTTTGGATCTGTTTCCGAAGATTCTGTGATTATAAGCACCAATCAAACCAAAATCTTTTTCAGTTCTCGATCAAGGCCTTGGGATTTTTGTTCGTTTTCTTTCTTTCCTTAAGAGAAAGGAAAACTCTGAATTCTAAGCCTGGAGATGGCAATGAAAACAAAGAAAAGGAATATACGAATAGCTATCATTGTCTGCGTCCTGAAGGGACATTTCTTAAAAATCAGTATCACTCCATGCAAGGCAGCAAAGCCACTAAAACACAAGGGGTGACAGGGTGTGGAAGAATTAGACAGAAACATTAATGATGAGCAAAAACAGAAAATAGTAATCAAGAGGAGAGTAGATAGACATTGACATTGCATTTATATTTTTGCAAATTAAAGTTAGCTGGAAAGCATTGACCTGGAAGGGAGTTTCACAAGCGAGAAGTGCGAGAAAAAGAGACCGTTAGCATATTATATACGGCTACATGTAAGTAGTTGAAATATAAACTCATGAGGTCCCGACGTCAGTCATTTAAGTGTTATACATGATACACGCTTGGGCGATCATGTCCCTTTCGGGATATGTACTGACTAGGTAGAAGATTTTCCCGGAATAGGTTGCCATTTCTTTCCGCGGTAGACTGGTTGCCTATCAAGGCTACAGAACCTAATATGTCCTGCTATTTAAACTATAGCTTGAGGGAGAAGTGATAGATTAATATCTTTCCCAAGGATATTTGCGTGCAAATGAATGCAACGAATTCAACAGAATTCGAACTCAGTAATAACGATTCCCTATTCCGAGCCTATATCCATTACGCCAGAGCGCACATCCACTGCTAGTCTAGGACTGCGCTTAAATGAAAAATCTATAGATGCCATAGCGGAAAGGAGCTCAAATTTTACAGCAGGGTCACCGGATCATGTGCGGCAGCAATATTCTAAGCATGGACGAATGGTAGACTTATAGATATACAAGCAGTATAGCCCGGCGTAGCTCGGGTGTAATGAAAGCTTTAAAACTAATCCATGGTCCTGGAGCTCAGACTCTTTGGACGTTGGTACGAAAGACTAAAAAGCAATAGTTGTTTCTAGTTAAAGCGAAATTGTAGAATGAAAGAAAAATGAATGGATGTAAGTCAAATTTTGATTTCCTGGTATCGATATCAAATAAGTTTTTTTCGTCGTAAACTGAATTTTGAAGGCTAAATAAGTCCTCTGAGTAAATGGTATCATGGCTGAGACTAAGAACTACAATTATACCTACTTAGAGCCAAACCCTAATCAAAAACTAAAATAAAAGGGCTGAAAATATACAGACATACAGGCAGATAAACAGACACACACACAAACATCTTACCTTTTATATATATATATATATATATAGTATCGATTTTTTGCACTATTGTACGAATTGGAACCTTGAAACTTCTGAATATCGTTTCTTATGTCTTTGTCTATGAGTGTATCAAATTTGATTAAAATAGGACCACTCCTTCTATAACCTGTTTTTTTCGATTATCGATTTTCGATATTTATCGGGGATACCACGACACAAAACCTAGCTATGAACACTCGCAGACAATTATAGTACAACTGTGTAAATTTTCAAGAAATCGGTTCAAATTTCGGAGTCTATAGGTAACTGACACAGACACACACACACACTCACACACACACACAGACAAAGTTCCATTTATAAATAAGTTTAGATAAGATTTATTCTGGAGATAAAAATTGTCGACACAGTGAGCCAAATTTCTTAGCAACTAACATAGGAAGGAATTCACTATAATCTTTCCACTTTAAGTCAGCTGAGAACGTGCGGCGTAGAGGGCACAACGAGTCACTTTTCTGAAGGCTAGCATCAGCCATAATGATGGAAGACAGCGAGGGCTCACTCAGAAGTGAATTTTAGTTTTGGAGGCGTTAAAATTAACAAGCCATCTTTTGCCCCAGTTAACGACGGCTACCATTTTGTCGGATTGATCAGCCTTACTATCGAGGCAGGAGTATATGTTTGTGTTGTTAGCGTAAATGTCAAGTTGAGAACTGATGTCACTGTAAAGGTCATTAATAGAAATTAAAACCCGAGTAGGACTAATTATAGAGACCTGGGAACAACCTGGTTAGCACGAAAGGATCTAGATGAGTGGCCGTTCAAGATAACTTTCATTTCACGATTTGATAGAAAAGACTGGACCTGTTAAAAAATGACATCGTATTATTTCAGCTTGTAGAGAAAACCTGAATGCCAAACCATGTCAAAGTCTTTTGAGATGTACATTACTGTAGTCCGGGTTCGAAGGTATCAATGTCATTACATCAGCAGTTGACCTAGAGAAATGAATTCATATTACTAGTCTGAGAAAAGGCTCTGCAATGAGAATTGATAAACCAATTCAGCATTGAGTAGGGGCTCTAGGAGTTTCGCAAAAAGAGGTAGAAGGTTAATAGGTCGATATTTGGAAGGGTCGGACGGCTCAGCAGAGTTCTTAAAAACTGGAACAAGAGATAATAATTTCTAGCATGCAGGAAAGCAGAAGGCAGCGAGACATTCATTATAGAGTTTAGAGAGAACAGGAGCCAGTTGGGCAGCACACTTCTAACGCAGGGATACCATCGGGTGCACATGCTGTAGAGATGATACAGGAAACTATAGAAGGTGTTATATGCATATCACTCAACACAGACTCAGTTTTAGGAGAGAACTTGGGCAAGGTTTCTCCAGATAGATTTTAGATTAGACTGTGAAGAGAATTTAAGGGCAAAGCATGCAGAGGATGATGTCACCTATAATTAATTGGAGGGGGAGACCTTACGCTTATCAATTGCTCTATTACGATGCCGCTAGTAATCACAAGAATCAAAGTTGTTAGAGGCTATGTGGTGCTTCACTCTCTCAGCAAATATATATATATATATATATATATATATATATATAGTCATCCGCAGACAGATCTGTTTCGCTGTTTCGCAGCTCATCAGTACGGTTAGACATCCAATTGCTTTTACCCAAAATTGAAACCCGACCGAATTGGCATCAGTCGGCGATTCTACCTCTGAGCTATGGGCGCTCGGTAGAAGGAGATATGTATTTTTTTAGAAAAAAATTTGATCTATTACAATTTCAATGGGTAATACATATTTCACCGCACCTGACGAGCCGCCAGGTAATCATTGTGCGGTGAAATATGTATTTACCATTGAAACTAGTATAAAAATTATATTACTCTGTTAAATTAAATAAATGAATTTAACATTGAGTTCTTTGAAGTTCGTCTCTGTCGTAATTTACCTGGATAATATGCCAAGTGTTGTACAATATATATATAACCTAGAGATCTTGGATCTTCAGGGGAAGTTGGTTCCAGTTGGGGTCAACTTTCCCTGAAGATCCATTTTGGTGAAACCTTGGTAGGTTCGTTGGCTCTCTAGGTTAGTTATTTACTTTGTTTGCTCTACTTGCGTATTGAGCGCTTTTTGTTTTAGGTTACTCATCTCGGGGTTTTTTTTTGGGGGGGGGGGGGCTACGTACTTTGACTGATGTTCAAGTGCTTAGCTCGTTCTTTTTTTATTACCTTTTTTTCCTTTCGCGTATGTACCCGGAGGGTTTTTCGAAACGAGTATAACGATAAGTTTACGTATATATATATATATATATATAAGCTTTGTGCAAATTATTCGAAGCGAAACGTATAATATTTTCCTAGGATCTTTCACACGTTCCCTGATTATGCATGCATCGTCCCTTGGCATTGTTTCTCTTTTCCGACTGCATTTTCCTTTACGTTTTGACTGATGGATCTAGTTCGTTTCTTCGCCTTGATGAGACAACTGACAGTTGAAAATCTAATACCAATAATATCCATGATCTAAGACTTGCCCAGTGTATTCGTGCAGCGTTATAATTTTCGTATGCTCTTTGGAGTAATGTCCACCGCAGTCAATAGCCGTAAGACAATTATTCTACAGTTGAGGCAATCGTGTCTGGACGTAATTAAAAATCGGTTGCAACCAGAGATGACGCAATATTTTTCGAATCCATACAAATTTCATCATACACACCGAAATTAAATTCATATTACAATACACCACTGAAAATGAGCTAATTTGAGGAATAATAGTAATCGATTACACCCTGTCACTCAAGTGGGTTTAAAACTGACCGTATGTTAAAAGAAAGGAAACTACAGCAGTTGTTTCAATTAATTTGCACAACGATATACATACATACATATATATATATATATATATATATATTTTAAAAATTTATATATACATATATATATATATATATAAAATTTTCTAAAATATTTTTTTTTACTATTCTCGACCTGGGCACGTGAGCGTCTGTTTATAACTATTTTCGGGATTATTTTGAATATTATTAAATGTTGTGTCTTTTGGGTCTGACGAGCAGCTTTTTTTTTTCCGGCTGCGAAATACGTATTACCCATGAAATTGTAGAATATCTAAAAAAATTTCTATTATATATTATTACTCAGTTATATTAAATAAATAGATTTAACATTGAGTTCTTTTGAGTTCGTCTTTATCGGAGTTTACCTGACTTATATTCCAAGTATTCTACGTTATATATGTATATATTTATATATATATATATGTTTTATATATGTATATATTTATATATATGGTTGCGGAATGCATGAAGTTCCAATTCGTGCCACCGACGAAGGATATGTATATTTATTTATTTATAATTAATAGCTACATTGAGCACTGTTTTATTAACGCCAGAGTAATTTTTACACATGTGTGTATTCCCTTATGTATATTTATTAATTCACACACACACACACACAATATATATATATATATATATATATATATATATATATATATATATATATAATTATAAAACCATTTTAATAACCGGATGTAGTTGTGAATTAACTACGTATAGACTTTTCTTAAGAAGGTAGACATGTAGCCCATCCCTGTGTGTCTATTAAATGGGTTCAGTCAGTCAGTTAAATGCCATACGTGATACACGCATGGGCGATCATGTCTCGAAACAGATATGAGTGACTGGGCAGAAGATTATCCTGCAGTCGGTTGCCATTGCTTTCTGCGGCTACAGAACCCAATCTGTCCTGCTATTTAACCCATAACTGGAAGGAAGAGACGGATTAATACCTTTCCCAAGGGTATTTGCGCGTAAGTGAATACAATGGATTACAACTGGAATTCGAACACGGCTCCCCAGTTTCTCGTTCCGAGCCGATATCCACTGCACCACAACGCACTTCCCTAAAAAGTGCGTTGTGATGCAGTGGGTATCTGCTTGAAACAGAGAAATCGGAGAGCTGAATTCACTTACGCAGAAATACTTTTGGGAAAGGCATTAACCCGGCGCTTCTCCCTCTAGCTGTGGGTTAAATAGCAGAACAGATTAGGTTCTACTGCTTTGGTTGGCAACCAGACTACTACAGAAAGTAATAGCAATCTTTTGCGGGAAAATCTCTTTAGTCAGTCATGTCTCGAAAGAGACATGATCGTCCAAGCGTGTATCACGCATGACACTTAACTGACTGATATATATATATATATATATATATATATATATATATATATATACGTATAAAATACTCATAACATTAATATTAACAATAATAATGCTGACCATTGATATAGTTAATAATAAAAATAGATAATGCGTGGTATATCAAGTCAGGGTAATTTTTCTCAATGTAGTCTTTTTTGTCTGCGTCGTGGAGAGTGAGAATTCACGAAAGTCCTTGATAACTTCCGAGCAGTATTTCGAACTTAAATTCCTTCTGATACAATATATATATATATATATGTGTGTGTGTGTGTGTGTGTGTGTGTGTGTGTGTGTGTGTGTAGTTGTGTCTGTGCGTGTGTATGTATGTGCATTACACCGTATGTGCATTACACCGAAATTCTGATTCTTGCAGATCCACAGAAATTATATACACGATCAATGATAATTGTATGAAATACACATATTTCTATTTTCTCATTATATATATATATATATATATATATATATGTATAACCAAATAAATTAAACACACTTCACTGCCTGATGATGGTGTATTAAATACCGAAACTTTATAGCTATTAATTTGAAGTATACAATAATAATAATAATAATAATAATAATAATAGTAGTAACAACAACTATATATCTATGCTCTGCTTTTGTATTGAGCACTTTTAAAAAGTAAATATCTCTGGAATGTACTTCTATTAGTATTAAGCACTTATATATATATATATATATATATATAGGTGTGTGTGTGTGTGCGCGCACGCCTCAATGTGTGTGTAGTGTGTGCGTGTGTGTGTGCGTGTATGTATGTGTATGGGTGTATGTGTTTGGGTGTGTGTATGTTTGTGCGTATGTGTATGTGTGTATGTATATATGTGTGTGTATGTGTAAGGGGTTTTGTGTGTATGTGTGTACGTGTATAGGTGTGCGTGTGTTTATGTCTATGGGTGTATGTGTGTATGTGTGTGCATGTGTGTGTATGTGTTTTGTGCGTGTGTGTATGTGTGTATGCGTGTGTGTGTGTGTGTGTGTGTGTGTGTGTGCGATAAAAGATATAAAACTATCAACGAAAGAACTGAGGCATAAAAGTGTTTGATTTTGATTTCTCCAGCGAACAAACAGAAAATAGCAGAAACCAAAACCCGAACCCGCGACACCCAACACCATTTAACGCATCATTAATGGGACTAATTATTTGTGCGCACTGAATTTTCATATCAGTCGAGTGTGGGATGACTTTCCCTGAAGATCATGAGACAGCAAGTCCTACACTCAGCATTCTCCACTACTCATTTTTAGTAATGCAATTCTGTCAATGGCTTTCAGGCTTCTTCAAAATAATTCCTTGGAAATTTCTAGCCAACTATTCAAAGCACGCCAACAATCATGAGCACAACCGTCGATTTCAGGCACATAATTATCTGTCTTTGTATAAAGGACATGCAGACAGATAAACAGACACACACACAAACAACTTCCCTTTTATATATATATTATCGATTGTCTGTACTATTGTAAGAACAGCAACCTTGAAACCGATTATCGATTTTCGATATTTATCGGGGGTACCTTGACACAAAACCTAGCTAAGAACACTCCCAGACGCTTATTGTACAGTGGTGTAAATTTTCAGGAAAATCGGTTCAGCTGTTTCGAAGTCTATAGGTAACGGATGCACACACACACACACACACACACACACACACACACACACAGAGACAAAGTTCCATTTATAAATAAGTTTAGAAATGTCCAGTCCGTAAACGGTGAGGATAATCCAACAAGATTAACTTAATATAAAATATTAAGTGTTATATCTATATATAGAGATCAATGAGAGCAAATTATATTTATAAAGGACAAATCAACACGTCATTTCACTTGAAATGACGTGTTGAGTTTTCATTTATATATATATATATATATATATATATACTATTTACGCTCTCACACTTTGGAAGAATGGTAGACTTTGGAAAGTAAACAGTAAAACAGTAGCTACTCTATCATCTATCCATCATTCATTCAGTAATGAATTAGAACACTCTAATTAGTGACGTATATTTACATGATATATCACACGTTAGAAGTCTGCCTTCTTCTTCCGAGCGCCCATAGCTCCGAGGTAGAATCGCCGACTGACGTCAATTCGCTCGGGTTTCAATCCTGGGTAAAACAATCTGATGTCTAACCGAACTGAAGAGCTGTGATACGCCGAAACAGATCTGTCTGCGGATGACTATATATATATAGATAGATATATTGTCTTAAGGTATGTTATACTTTTGGTTTAAAGTGCGCAATATCAAGTACAAAACCTATGTAAATATAAAAGTGTACATTGAAATCAACACACAGTGGCGATAGTCTGTTCTATGCGTATACGTAATCGACAGGCCATAAGTTTTGTGTAAGACAATAGCAAGGCAGCGTCGGCTCAGTTCATTCTCTTCAATCCAAGTCATTTTATGAAAACTGTTGCCGTATGGTCGCTCTTTAACAGTAACTTATTTTATATTTTTTAAATAATTATGTTGTCGGATAGTGAAGAATATATATATATATATATTGATAGTTTGGTGGGATGCTGGATCATGTACAAGCTGTAGTGCGACTTTTGCTTCTAGCACGCACGCACGTGCTCGCCAATTTTCCATTCAAACAAAATAGACGATTACTACTATCGTTCGTCCGCAAAATGTTTAATACAATCTATACAATTGTCATCTTTGAGAATGGTTGATATAAGACGAAAGCTCAGAAAGGATTAAATAAAAACATCTATCAATATTGTGATTTTCTTTCCTCTTTCATATACTGCTAAATATAAGAGACAATGATTGTCTATTATGTTTAATCATGAGCCGTTCTAAACATCGTATTTTGGCTTTAATTTCAGGTGAAAATTTATATTATATATATGCAGAAATTGTAGGAGGATTTGAAATAATTAGATAATTAATCGTTTTTTTTATAAAATTATCTAATTATCTACAATTTCTGTTTATATCGTTGCTTGAACCAGTTTATAAAGCTCCGGAGTGAGCGACTTGGTTTGAGTAGTCGTGGCTCTGAGAGGCACAATGCTATGGTTAAAGAAACTTGGAAACTAGGATTATGTGAATGAGTGGCGCTATATCGAGTTTAATTAGTCATGGGGGGGGGCCGTGGTACAGTTGCTTTATTAAGCAACTGTTTGGGTTTCAATTCCTGGTAGTGGATGCGCACTGCTGATATGTCCCAAATATAGGACGAAACGGCCGTCCAGTGCATTCTGTTGAGGTTTAATAAAAAACTCGATATATATATATATACATATATATATATATATATATATATATATATATATATATATATATATATATATATAATGGCCTTTACTATAATAGAGATGATTGATTTTTCAAAACAGAATTAATTCATGATTTTTACTATAAGTCATGTTTCTTTGATTTTAGAGGATTCCATCATGACGCTTCTTGAACGATTTTCTTTCTCATCCAGATTTATAAGTCTTTCAATTTCTTCGTCAGGGTCTGCAGGGCCGATTCTAGTGAGCCAACAGCGACGAGTTCAATTTTCACTTTTATATTCAAACATATTCTTTTTCTACTTTCCAACGACACAAATATATTCTCCGCTTCTCACTTTTTCTTAATCTTAAACTTAAACAGTGTTGTCTACGATCTGACAGGGTTTCAGCAGTTATTATACTCGGAGTTATCTCCTTTGGCTCAGGTTCATTCTCGACTTTTAAAAATTTAAACGATATTAACTTACAAAAAAGAAAAAAACGATTCATCTTTTTTGTTGTGTTAGTTCCTTTTTTAAGCGCTGATTATTTGTGGCACAAGGCAGAAAGTATGGGGTACCCAGTGAGGATCGAACTCACTACTCAGTTGTAATAGGTTCTAGTAAACAAGCTAACCATTACATCACGTGGTGCCCTTTGCTGTGCTAGATAGACGGAAATCAGATCTTTATAAAAACCATTATTATTGTTTTTGATTTGAGATATTCTCTGATCTTTAGTTTTTTCGGGTGATGATAGACATATATCTGCTCCTACGCTCAGTTTAGACACACAACACTTTATCGAGCGTATGAGCTATTCCAAACAGTGCTTCAACCATTGTATACCAATTGATGCCAGGTATGCTTTGTAAGGTAGAGAGATTCTTCGAGAGGGTCCTGAGCGCACCAACGAGAAAAAAGAAAAACTGCTTCAGTTTGGTGCATTCCTCCAATTTTCGTAGCCCGCCATTAGCACCCCGCATTAAAGATATTCTGATCCCAAGGTACCGCAAAGGATCTATTCATATGTCATTTTGCACCCAACAGTGATGACGGCAATTGCACTTCAAGTGCTTGTCAGTAAAGATGGTCGTCATCCACATTATTATTATATTATTTGGGTTTGAATTCTAATTTTCCCTAAGCGCTATTTCAGTTTTTCTAGATGAATCTTCCAAGCACATTCTTTACTACAGGAATAACTTCAAAAGTCATATTCTATAGATTCATCAACACAATCAAGATCCTGGTATTTTTCATTATTTTCATTGACAACAAAGTCAGAAAGCTGATATTTGTTATTCTCCTTATCTCTAAGAATAAAGTCGGGTTTTCGTACTTCAATTGCCTCATCTCGACGGAACGAGAAATGCCATATTATTTTGTCACTCGCATTTTGTTCGACTGCGTTCGGACAATATTCATATTCTTATTGTTTTGTTTGCTTTGATTTCTGTTGCAAACTCATTCCGATTTGGGACCCAACCAGCGACTTAAGGCCAGAAATGGTATCATAACATTTTCCATTTATCACTTTTGCTAAAAAAAAAAAAAAAAAAAATAGACACGCTAAGATCAGACACATTTTACATAGACAAAGCCATTCGTAAGGTGTGAGATGTACTTGTGAGTATATTCGTTTGCATTTCTTTATGACATTGGTCATTAGGAATCCCTTCAATGAGTGCATCCAAAACTTTTTTCTAATCAAACTGAGCTTCCAACAACAATTGAAATACTTTGTTTTCTTATGCCACATTTTTCAGGTTTCCATTTCAACATCCTGGTATTTTGATAGTTTTTGGGAAGGTACATCACAATCTGCAGGGATTCAGTCAGTTAAGTGCCACACGACATACGCTTTGGGCGATCATGACTGACTGGGCAAAAGATTACCCCGCATTAGGTTGCACTTAGTTTCTGCGGTAGACTGGTTGCCAGCCAAGGCTATAGAACCCAATATGTCCTGTTATTTAACTCATAACTGGAGGGAAGAGACGGTTTAATACCTTTACCAAGGGTATTTGTGAGTAAGTGAAGGCAAGGAAATCAACTGGAATTCGAACTCGGGACCCCGATTTCTCGTTCCGAGTCGATATCCACTGAACCACAACGCACATCCTGCAGGGATTACCATGTCAATAAGAAAGCACATTCGGTTCTTGTGATCTTTAATCATAATGTCTTGACGATTAACTTTGTTCTGTCTGTATTTATTACATCAGGATGTTATTGGCATTGATTATTATTATTATTATTATTATTATTATTATTATTTCTTCTTCTTTGGATTTCTGTTGTATATACATTTCATTCTTGGTCCCAATTGGAGACCGATGATTAGAAATGGCTTCATGCAATTTTCCACTAAATTTCTTGTAAAAGACAAAAACAAATCTAAGATCACACACAATTTAAATAGATAAATGTATTATTATTATTATTATTATTATTATTATTATTATTATTATTATTATTATTGCACCGGATGCCTGGCTGTCATTGCTAATTACTGGGGCGATCTAATCTCCTCAAATGTCTCCGTATTTCTGCAGACCTGAAATCCTGTAGAAGGATCAGTGCGAAGTTTTCTTCGAATTCTTGATTCATCCATTCTTGCTTTTGGCGTCATTTATTCCTCTTCTAATTCTGATGTGTGCTGTTGTGCAGATATCGGCTCAGAACGAGAAATCGGGGTCCCGAGTTCGAATTCCAGCTTAATTCATTGCATTCACTTTTGCGCAAATACCCTTGGGAAAGGTATTAATCCGTCTCTTCCCTCCAGTTATGGGTTAAATAACAGGACAGATTGGGTTCTATAGCCTTGGTCGGCAACCACTCTACCGCAGAAAGTAATGGCAACCTACTGCGGGATAACTTTCTGCCCAGTCAGTCATGTCTCTTTCGAGACATGATCGTTCAAGCGTGTATTACGTATGGCACTTAACTGAAGGAATAAAGGATTTTGCTGCGAATTTGATTTTTATACGATCTAAATTCTAAGAATTGGGAAAACAATTGAAAAAAAAAAGCGTTGCAAAAGCTGTGGCTGACAGAACGTCTTTCGACAGAAAACAGGATTGAAGAGATTTTAAAGGATAAATACCGACTTTTTCAGTTTCAACGTCAGACACGTCAGTTTGTCTGTCTGTCTTTGTCTTCCTCTCTCACCATTTTCTCTTTGCATTTCTTTTATTAGAACTTTCTTAATTTTCTATCATTCTTTCTCTGTTTCTCTCTCTTTGACTCTCTCTCTCCACACCCACACACATACACAGACAGAGGCGCACGCACTTATCTAAATAAGGGCATTTTGTTCAATGCACACTTTTGGCACTATAAGTCAGGATGCCATCACACCCACCATTCCAAAAATGACCAAATCAAAACGTGCGTTCCAAATAATAATCAACTAGCAGTATAGCCCGGCGTTGCTCGGGTGTAATAAAAGCTTTAAAACTAATTCATGGCCCTGGAGTTCAGACTCTTTGGACGTTGGCACAAAAGACTAAAAGCAATAGTTGTTTCCAGTTAAAGCGAAACCGTAGACTGAAAGAAAAATGAATGGATGTAAGTAAAATTTTGATTTCCTGGAATCGATATCAAATAAGTTTTTTTCGTCGTAAACTGAATTTTGAAGGCTAAATAAGTCCTCTGAGTAAATGGTATCATGGCTGAGACTAAGAACTACAATTATACCTACTTAGAGCCAAAACCAAAGCAAAAACTAAAATAAAAGGGCTGAAAAAATACAGACATACAAGCAGATAAAAAGACACACACAAACGTCTTCCCTTTTATATATATATATATATATATATATATATATATATATTATCGATTTTCTGCAATATTTAAGAACTGCAACCTTGAAAAGTCTGAATATCGTTTCTTATGTCTTTGTCTATGAGTGTATCAAATTGGATTAAAATCGGAACACTCCTTCTATAACCCGATTTTTTCGTTTATCGATTTTCGATATTTATCGGGGGTTTCTCGATACAAAACCTAGCTAAGAACACTCGCAGACGCTTATAGTACAACTGTGTAAATTTGCAAGAAAATCGGTTCAGCCGTTTCGGAGTCTATAGGTAATGAACACAAGCACACACACACACACACAGACAAAGTTCCATTTATAAATAAGCTTTGATAGTTAGATTATTAGTGTTGTGGATTCCGGAGGAGGAACCGCCAAAATAATGAACAACAAAAACAGGTATAGAGATAGAAAAGTAGGTTATATTGGACGTAATATATAAACTGGAACGCGGGTTAGTCAATTCAAGAATACTATTAGTAGAAATAAATATATACAAATCTTGAAGTGAAATAATATGTCCGGGTAACTTATTCTAGCTGAGTGGAGCTCAGAGCTAGTCTGGTCTCTGGGTAACTTCGGTATCTGTCGGAACTCTTCAATAACTGTAACGGATATCTACGAATGACTCTCCACTGTAAACAGCAACTACAGCTGAGTTTTTGATGCCTGTTCTCTCTATGGCAAGATTATATGTATACTCAGTCGAGTCCATTATAATATAAAAAAAGGGGGAGATCCCACAACATTATTAAAAAATTTTATTCTTTTCTATATTACTATATCTAAATTTAGATAAAATATTTTTGTAGAGGAGTTTTACAAATTTAATAGCAATAGAAAATACTGATGGGTTCTGAAACTTGAATACAGTAATTTGTTTTAATTCAATTAATTTAACATATATATATATATATATATATATATATATATATATATATATATATATATACAACCATGTGCAACACAAAAAATGAACCTGTCTAATTTTCTTTGGATAACTCCACTCTGTTAATAATAATTTAAATGTTGTATGTTCACTGAACATTAAATGTTCATCCTTTGATAATGGCTTATGTAAGCCGAAAGCTCAGACCTGATAAAAAACTCAATTATTGCGATTTCTTGTCGTCTTTCCATGACAACACTATCAAGCTAATCAGATCATACGAAAGGATCTTACACAAAATAAATAGACAGAACTTGTCTACATTATTCAATGAAAACTGTATTAATATATATATATATATATATATATATATATATATATATACATGATTTCCTTTTTCCTCATAAAAGTAAAAAAATCGATAAAATACCTGACTTACATCATGCAATCAGTACAAGCATAGGTTCAAACTGAAATATTTGTTAACATTATTGGAAATCCGAGTTCAAATTCAAGTCGGGTTTATTGCTTTCCCTTACGGGCAAAGGTATGGATATGATTGGAAAGGTATGAATCCATTTTTATAACTCCAGCTATAGGTTAAATAGTAGGATAAACTTGCTCCTATAAGCTTGGTTGACATCCAGTCTACCGCAGAATTAAACAACAGGCTAACGCGGGAAAAATCTGCGCAGTCAGTTATGAATTGAAAGAGATATGATCCCCCAAGCCTGTATCACGTGTGGCACTTCACTAACCGACTCAGGTCCCATATTAATACATTCTGTGGGTAGTTCAACGGATCTAGATATGTGTGGGTGAAAGGGATTGGGTGTGTATATGTATGGGTGGGTAGATGTAGGTGGGTGTGGGTCTGGGTGTGTGTGTGTATGTGTATTGTAGGTAAGTGTGTGCTAGTAAATTTAAAGATCAGTCAAGCTGTATATAATTCGAGGTTTCGACTGGCCACTCATAAATCTCTCGTCCTGCCATGCATCCTGGTATGTATAGAGGGGGTAGAGAATGCCTCTATGCGTGTGTAGGTATGTGTGTGTGTATTTATGATGTTCATTGTTTTTTTTAGATTAGCAAGTGCTCTACACGCATATAGAAAGCCAATATGTTTTAGTTTCTTTAATTACATGTTACATGGGTTGTTTAACTGTCAAATCACCAGAAATTAAATGTATATAGCCTCACTCACTGCATACAAGCATA
>JBBBDQ010000508.1:102500-120000 GCA_037127315.1 Ascarosepion bandense | reverse complement strand
CCTCGGCGGGTCATTTATTGCCAACTAAATTTTATTTATTTTATTGCTGGTAATACCTTTTTTTTCTTCCAACAATTTTATTGCTGTTTTGTGTCTAGTGATACTTTTTTCTTTTTCGAGTATCAAGACTCATTGGGATTTGTTTTTTAAGGGCAGGGTCCCCAAGTCCTACCCCTGTTATTTAACCCATAACTGGAGGGAAGGGACGGATTAATACTTTTCCCAAGGGTACCAGTGCTTAAGTGAATGCAGGGTATTCAACTGGAATTCGATTTCTCTTTTCGAGCCGATATCCACTGCAGCACAACGCACATCCGTCACTAAACGCTTACAGCAACTGGTATCCCCAAGCGGTCACCCATCTAAGTACTGACCAGGCTCAACGTTGCTTTACTTGGGTGATCGAGGGAGAACCGGTGTATTCAACGTGATAAGGTCGTAAGCACGCACATCCGTCACTAAACGCTTACAGCAACTGGTATCCCCAAGCGGTCACCCATCTAAGTACTGACCAGGCTCAACGTTGCTTTACTTGGGTGATCTAGCGAGAACCGGTGTATTCAACGTGATAGGCCGTAAGCCTTGGAAGAATTGGAAATCCGAGGAAGAATCAAGATGACTAAAATAATATTGTGGAATATGCTACAGTGTTGACTCGCTTTCACTTGATCTGGAATGAAAACACAATTACTTTAAATAATAATAATAGTAATAATAAACACGTTGGAAAATATGTAAGCAAACATTGTTATGAAAATCATCTAGCACCTGTTACAGAAATAGAAGCTGTCACCATTCTATGGATATATACAATCTACACAGACAAGAAAATTGAAGCAAATAGACCGGGCATCATTGTTAAAAACCCAAAAGAAAAAAAAACAAAACTTGCCTATTAATTGATATGGCTTGTCGAGCGGATTGTAACATAGCAATCAAGGAATTTGAAAAACTATCAAAATATAAGGACCTGCAAATTGAAATAGAAAAAATGTGGAAATTGAAAACAAGAATAGTACCAGTGATAGTAGGTGCACTTGGAATGATAAAAAATGGAACAAAACAACACATTTAAAAGAATAACTGGAAATCCAAGCTTAAGAGATATACAAAACATTGTCTTATTAAGTACAGTCCACACACTAAAAATCACTTTGTTTATGTACCGCTAGTGATGCTATGGGAGATAGAAAAACAAATGAAATGTAGCCATAATAACGCACCTCTCTCTGCCTTAGGTCTTTCCGCAGACATGGTAGGTTGTGTGACCATAGCAGAAATCGAATTATAATGAAAATTAAAACAATAATAACGTTAGGTCTCTGGTTGGGACCCAGAAGGAAATGCATGTGCAACAGAAATCGAATGAAATATTAATAATAATAATAATAATAATAATAATAGGTAATGATTTTTGTTTTACATGAAGGTATGGTACATAATGTTGAAGTAATTCCTGCAGTTATTGGTGTGCTTGGAACAAAACCTAGAAGACTGAAAAAGCTCTTGGGGGAAAACTGGAATTGAGACGAAGATTGAAGAGTTTCAGAAAACTACCATCATTTCCTCTGCGATGATTCCCCGAAAAGTCCTTGAGTTCTGAGGAGTCTTGTTGACACCATACCTCAAAAACAAAATTTTCATTGACGACGACAATGTGCAACACCGGAAAAATAATAAATAGTATTATAACATGAGAAAATCACCCCCTCATCGGCATTGGTGTCTGTGTATGAAGTATGAACTTAAATTACGTAGGAAATGGTACCGTTAAAAATCAGAGAATGTGATCAAAAGAAAAAAGTCAAGATCTTGTGAGATTTCTACATCCAAACAGACCACGTCATTGGGGTCAGAAAACTAGACATCACTCTCGTAATAAAAAAATGCATCTTCATCGAAAGTGGCTGTTCCGGGTGACCATAATATGAATGTCAAAAGGAATTGACAAGATTAAGAAATACAACGAACTCTGTGAAATGTTCTGGCCAATTTTATCACTGGGACACTGGACGTCTCTATTACCAGATCTAGAAGTTCTTCATAGAGAAAACTAGAATAAAGTTGCTTCAGAAAGAAAACTAGAATAAAGGTGCTTCAGAAGTCTTCGTTGCTTTGCATTACACAGCCAGTGAATGACTCAGGTCGTCCGACTTGATGGAGAACATCTACAATGGAATTGTTCCGCTTGAAGATGTACGGAATAATAATAATGAATTATTAACCAAGGAATTTGAAAAACTATGGTAGTATAAAAACCTGGAAATTGATATAGAAAGAAATGTGGAACTTGAAAACAAGAGTCGTGCCAGTGATAATAGGTGCACTTGGAATGATAAAAATTTAACGTAATAACACATTGAAAAAATCACCAGAAATTCCAGCTTAAGAGATATACAAAAAATTGTCTTGATAAATTCAGCTCACGCACTAAAAAGAATTTTGACCAGGTTACTCTAGGGATGTTATGGGATTTAGTAAAACAATTTTTGAAATGTAGTCATAACAACAAATCACTACCTGTTTTAGGTCGTTCCCCAAACTTGCTAGGTAGTGTGACCATAGCAGAAATCAAAATATAATAATAATAATAATAATAATAATAATAATAGTTAGATTTTAGTTTCTAACGTGATAATCAGAGTAGCTCAAGAGAACAGATAAAGTAATTCTTAATGAAGAAAAGATCTGTCAGTAGGTGTTGATGTTCTAGATGGAAACAAAAATAAAAAGAAAAGTTGAACGAATAGTTTAAGAAAAAAAAAAGAAGAGACAAACGCTATGGCACGTGCAGGTGACAGTCATACCCATTGTCATTAAATTGCCTGGAATAATTCTGATGAGAGTTGCAAAGCCATTGAAACATTTGGAAATCCTCGGAAAACTGAAACCATTTCCGGTGACGGTATCAATAAGAACAGCAACAATACTCTGAAAGGAGCGCTGAAATAGTGACAAAACTTTTCACTTTATCTGAGGGAAGAGAATCAACGGAAACAACTCGAACGAAAGTTCTTAATAATAATAATGTAAACTAGCGGAACCCATGGAATTTCCCCGGAAGGATAATTATGATTTCCTGGAAAAATTTTACTTTCTCATACTACAAATGATAGTAACGTCTTCAAACATAAAGGTATTGGATAATAAAATAACGATAACACAAAGTGTAATTTTATTAAAATATCTATAAAAGTAATGTCCATAGAAGCTACTTTAATTTATTTATTTTTTTTATCGTATCACCCCGAACAAGGCAGTAACGCCACTGATGTGCAGGGGGCTACATAATAGTGAAGAGATTTGAAAAGAGAAAACCGGAAACCACATCCTAAACAGGGAACAAGGGATGAGCCTCTTCACCAGTTTAATAGACGTGGGTGGAGTGTGAACCGGGCGATACTCCACCCACGTCTATTGAACAGATGAAGAGGCTCATCCCTTGTTCCCTGTTTAGGATGTGGTTTCCGGTTTTCTCTTTTCAAATCTCTTATTAGAACTACAATGTAATTGTAAAGTTATGTCTATATTTGCCTGATTTTTAACGGCTTCTGTAAACTAGTTTAGATACCATTTGGGCAGACAAATCGATAAGAGGTTTTTGGAATACCGCCTCTAATATTCATCATTTTAATCTGAACGAAAACATTTCGTTATTTATTAATCGTGAATTAAATTTGATCGATCCACTCTTCATTTTTTCTTCTAAAAACTTGAAAAACTTCTGTTCATCGTCTTTTCGTGTAAATTACGCAAGAATAGACTATTAGACATTATCAGGATATTATCTTATGAAATGTTAGCTTGATCGTTGTCAAGTTTTCAGAAAAGAGGACATTGTAGATTTAAAAAGATGATTTGGACAGATTGAAATTGCTGGATGTGCTTGTATTGGCACTGGCTTCGGCTCATCACATCGGTAACGATCTTTGTTTAATCATTTCATCTCATACAAAGCAGTAAAGCCACTGATACACAAGGGTATGACTGATTGCGAAAGAATAAGAAAATTAAAGAAAAATTATGAATGAACGAGAATAAAAGCAGAATCATCAGGAAGACAGTAGATAATGACTGTCATTGCATTTAGATTTTTAAAGATCAGAGTTGAATAGAAAACATGGTGCCGGAATGAACTTACACAATCGAGACGTAAGAGAAAAGAAACTGTTAGAATAGAACATACGGCTACATGTAACTAATTCAACAGTAAATGAATGTGATCTTGCCGCCAATCTAGTACAACGTTTAAATTCATAAAGTCGAGGTACCATGGTAAAGAGTTCTTAGAATCAACTTTTTGGTGGTGAGAAAGTGACTGAGGCCGAGATGACAGGTGAGGACCAATAATATTGCTGATTCTTGTCTGGGTTTTATCAATAATCGACTCTCTACACAGCAGAAGCATCGAACCATATGTATAAGACACATCACATGACTGGATGAATTGTAGACTTAACAGATATATAAAATAGATTCGGAAAAGAATGTTTTTCTACTACTGCACATTGAACCAAGTAGGACTTACCAATTGGTTCAATATAATTTTCACTATAATCGAGACGTAAGAGAAAAGAAACTGTTAGAATAGAACATACGGCTATATCTAACCAATTCAGCAGTAAATTGATGAAACTTTGTCGCCAATCTAATCAGTCAATCAGTTAAATGCATACATAATACACGCTTGGGCGATCATGTCTCGAAAGAGACATGACTGATTGGGTAGAAAATTTTCAAGCAGTAGATTGCCATTTCTTTCTGCGGTAGACTGGTTGCCAACCAAGACTATAGAATCCAATCTGTTTTGATATTCAACGCATAGATGGATGGAGAAGCGGTGGGTTTCCCAACGCACAAGTGGCGCGTAAGTGCATACAGCCAGTTCAACTGGAATTCGAACTCTGCTCTTCAATTTCTCCCTTCCGGGCCAATTATCCATTCCATCACAACGCATTTCCCACTCTAGTAGTGCGCTTAAAGTCTAGGCACCATAGGTTCATTCGTAAAAGCATTTCTAGAAAAGGCACAGGAAAGAAGCGTTATGGCAGTGGACAAGTAACCGATGCCGAGTTGCCAGGCCAT
This sequence comes from Ascarosepion bandense, assembly GCA_037127315.1. Classification (NCBI taxonomy): domain Eukaryota; kingdom Metazoa; phylum Mollusca; class Cephalopoda; order Sepiida; family Sepiidae; genus Ascarosepion; species Ascarosepion bandense. The sequence goes on along the minus strand of JBBBDQ010000508.1, from coordinate 114,915 downwards.
GACCAATAATATTGCTGATTCTTTTTTGGATTTCATCAAGAAGATCTAAACTTATTTATAAATGGAACTTTGTCTATGGGTGTGTGTCTGTCCGTTACCTATAGACTCCGAAACGGCTGAACCGGTTTTTTTGAAAATTTACACAGTTGTACTATAAGCGTCTGCAAGTGTTCTTAGCTAGGTTTTGTGTCGAGGTACCACCGATAAATATCGAATATTGATAATCGAAATAATCGGGTTATAGAAGGAGTGGTCCGATTTTAATCAAATTCGATACACTCTTAAACAAAGACATAAGAAACGATATTCAGAAGTTTCAAGGCTGCAGTTCTTACAATAGTGCAGAAAATTGATAATATATATATATATATATATATAAAAGGGAAAATGTTTGTGTGGGTCTGTTTATCTGTCTGTATGTCCTTTATACAAATCCACAATTTTTATCCGATTCTCACAAAATTTCACACAAATATTTTTTAGGCTGAGTCTGAGCTACAGGACCATGGATTAGTTTTAAAGCTGTCATTACACCCGAGCAACGTCGGGCTATACTGCTAGTCTAAATATATAGCTGAAGCACTGAGTAATATTGCAAGACGTTAATTATTGCCAATCGTTTTCACTACTAAGATTTTTAGGAAGTGTATTTGCTGTAGTTATTAAAGACTTTTTTAGGAGATTCCAAAAAAGTTGACATCTAGCTAAAAGTGGCACCAGAATGGTCGAACTGTTTGGCCTGAAGTTGGACAATGTCTAACGTCTCTACATTAGGTCAGGAACGGCAGAAAATTGAAATCTTTTCATGATATTAAGAAATATGTAAGCATGTTGCTTTTTGACAGATGGGGCAACTGGTGAATCTTGCATTAGTTTGACGTATTAAATAGCACAACAATTGTAAAACGAAATTATTATAGATGCAAACAAAATATTGTTGTAATCCTAGATTTATTCGTAGATATATAGAAGTTGACGGACATTCTCGTGCTGTTCGGCTATCTCTTCAACCTTTGGTGGATGTGTAGGTGTATTTATTTATAACAGTTTAGTCAGGTACAAGGCCAGAAGAATGGAGCGGGTAATATACACATAACCCTTCCTTCCGGAAAAAACAATTAGATAAGGAACGTGTTAGATATCGATCAATGGTACGCATATTACTCATCCGGTCCATCCATCTGTACAGACATACGTAGATTATCTATCTATCTATCTATCTATCTATCTATCTATCTATCTATCTATCTATCTATCTATCACAGTCTGTTCATATCTATCTATCTATCTATCTATCTATCTATCTATCTATCTGTACACATTTACTCAATATTCACAGACATACAGAACACCAAAAATATGAACACGCTGATATAGATAATATAATCAGATTGATGTAAATAGATAGATAGATAGATAGATAGATAGATAGATAGATATGAACAGACAAATATGAACACGCTGATATAGATAATATGATCAGATTGATGTAGATAGATAGATAGATAGATAGATAGATAGATATGAACAGACAAAGATAGATAGATAGATAGATAGATATATAGATAGATAGATGGTAACACACTCCCTCAACCCTTGGTTAATACGACGTTCTACTTGACTGGTCAATGTTGATAGTTCTGCCGTAATTGGATCGTAAGTCACTCTCCTTGTGACTCGCCATCTTCGTCCGAACCGATTTTATTTCTTCAAAATAACAGATTTTGTTTTCATGACATTTCGATGTGAAATTCTTGTTTACTTATCCTTTGCCCCCCCCAAAAAAAAAACTATGCGCGCCTTTTGCAACAGATTTATTTTCGAATAACTTCATTCGTACAAACCAAAAATCTTCTAAAATCCCAAGGTTTCTTTTAATATAGACTTTTTTCTCTTTTATATTGAGGATGAAATGTTGTCAGTTTTGCAAGTGTTGATATTCACAAGGCTTATCTTAACCCGACAAACATGTAGCGCCAACGCTTGATTTTGCAAATAAGAATTTTAAGGGGTTGTCCCCTAGTACTTTACGCATCCCCGCTTCCCATCAGTTGAATATCCTCTATCAGTCAGTTAAATGCCATACGTAATACACGCTTGGGCGATCATGTCTCGAAAGAGACATGACTTACTGGGCAGAATATTAACCCGCAGTGGGTTCAATTACTTTCTTCGGTAGACTGATTACCAACCAAGGCTACAGAACCCAATTTGTCCTGTTATTTGACTCATAACTGGGGGGAAGAGACAGATTAATATCTTTCCCAAGGGTATTTGCGCGTAAGTGAATGCAAGGAATTCAACTGGAATTCGAACTCGGCTCATCGATTTCTCATTCCAAGCCGATATCCACTGCATCACAACGCACATATATAGATATATAGATATATATATAGATAGATAGGTAGATAGATAGATAGATCAGCATTAAAAAAGATTTTAGATTGGAAGCGGCGGAGTTTAGATGTTGTGCTTTAACGAGAGTGGACATTAGCAGTAATATTCTGTGTAGTTAACCGCCATTTTTTCGAAGGAGTAGGACGTCCATTAATTATGAATATCATTATAGGATGCATTCCTGGCGTGTTGGCCATATCTTCATGTTGAGTTACTCTTATTTACTAAGTGTGACTTACTTTGGGTAAAGGCCACACGTTTAGAAAACCTATTATGGATCGAACTGATTACATTTTCCTCTCGGCAGAAATTTCTTTTTAAAATTTTTTTGTTTATAAATAACGGGATATATCAAGTGCTACTTAGAAATAAATTTAACCTTTTTTTTTTGTAAATCTCATAATGTAAAAGCAACAATAAAAAAAAGAATATATTTCATGCAGTTCTTTGAATTCGTTCGATAGTTTGCAATTATCAGGAAAATGTTTTAATTCTTAGACCGATCATCGGACAACTGGAAAACGATTTAAACCCCTCGTTGTGGAACGGGAAGATGTACTTCTTGATGTCACTTTGACGAATTTTAATCATTCGTCTTCAGAATTATCTTCAGTTATGACTAGCATCATAGCCCGGCGTTGCCCGTGCAACTCAAAACATTTTAGTAGTAGGACTCGGTTATATAAAAAAATAATTATATAAAAATTGTTGTTTAAAAATTGTTAAAAAATTCCATTAAAAAAATTATTTTCTTTTGTTTTGCGTAAACGTGATTTGATGTTTTGTGTGACATTGTAAACAACATTGCGCTTGTTTTTGTTTCAAAATTACGGGGGAAAATATTTACATTTTTAGTTGACTAAATGAATTTAACATAAAAATAAAAATTATTTATTTTGTTTTATTGAAATTAGAAATATAAAAACTATTACGCTCTCAGTTCAGAAATTTTCGAAAAATATTTAAAAATGTATACATTTGATTTTAGAAGAAAAAAATTAAAATAAAGGCTCCTTTTTATTAATAAAAAATATTTTAGTCGCGTTTGACACGTGTGATTTGATTTCTATGGCGTAATTCAGCAACGATCTTAGGTCTTAGATGTTTTACGGAGCAAATGTAAACAATCTGCTCTATTGGCTAAAAAGTGCGAAAGGGAAAACTGCTGAACTTAAACTCAAAAAGTATGTGTCGACCTGGCTTCCGTGTGGATATGTGCCCCTAGAAAGTTTGAATGGCGTAGCTTAAAAAATGTAGGCGTGCAGAGGGAACAGTCACATAGACTCACAGATTGCCTTATATATATATATATATATATATATATATATATATATATATATATATATATTATATTCTATATATATATTATTATTATTATTATTATTATATATATATATATGTATATATATATATATATATATATATAAAGAAATAGCAGAGTTGTGGTGGAGGTGGCTTAACAGCTAAAACGCAGAGAATGAAATTGGCAATCCTAGTTCAAATTTCGTTTGAGGTATTTCCACTTCGAGCCAATGCCATTGAGAAAGAGATGACTATATCAGTCAGTTAAGTGCCATGCGCGATACACGCTTTGGGCGATCATGTCTCGAAAGAGACATGACTGACTGGGCAGAAGATTATCCCGCAGTAGGTTGCCATTGCTTTCTGCGGTAGACTGGTTGCCGACCAAGGCTATAGAACCCAATCTGCCCTATTATTTAACCCATAACTGGAAGGAATAGACGGATTAATACCTTTCCCAAGGGTATTTGCGCGTAAGTGAATGCAATGAATTCAACTGACTATATACTTTTCCCATTATGTTAACATCGCCAAGTAATCCTTTTTTCTCCGACAATGGCGAGTCCAGGAATTTCCCCAACGATCTGCTAAATTCTAGAAAAATTTAATTAGATTTGAATACAGCAGATTGGTTATCTATAAATAGAAGACTTTAACTTTCTCATATGTGATGAAAGCCTGATACGAACGTTTCATAGGACAAATAAAGTATGGATGGCGATAATAACAAAACCTGAATGTTAAAGTATATCCCTAAGAAGACAATCATACTGGAAACACCTTGTTAATAATTCACTTCGAAAGATATTTTATCTCAAATTTTTTTAAAATCAAAATTCATTTTAAATTTGTGTTTCGAGAGCAAATACAGTATCGTTTTGATCATTTTGTTCTGATATTAATTCTGATTTAAACTTTGTTGAACGGCAACGACGTACGTTTTAATTGTGTATAAACTGTCCGGCTCCATAAAAATGGCTCAGGTAATATCTCCCACATCTTATTTTCGATGTATATGAACGGCTAATGTTCAACCTAGCGCCTAGTGGGAATATTATATAAGAATGGGAAGGAGTTTTATATGTTAAATGCGTAAACAAATTGACACTGTAAAAAAATCTATTAGTTGGGATGATGAGTTGGGATGATGAGTTGGGATGATGGTGGTAAATTGCTCATTTAAAACTGATTTACATAACATAAGTGGTCAGATGTAATTTTGTAAATCAACGGTTTAATAATGTTTTATGTATAAATTATTTATAAAAATTAAAATAGACACCATTCTGTCCGGTGTATGTATGTCGTGCGGTTAAAACGTTCGTTTGTCTGACTAGAAAGTCTGGGTTCGAATATCACCATGGTCGATTTGTTAGGAAGGTGACTTTTTGATATTATCGGTCTAGAGGAAGCAGTCCAAGCATCCAGCACCTTTGGAAAGTGCTTGAAAACAAAACCACGGGTTGACCCAAGGCTTGTTAGCGAAATTGGGTAGACAGCTCTCTATGAGAAGCTGTCGATGGTAGGCTCGGAGTCACAAGTCATTGTGACCGAGGGTTTGAACGTCCTGGCTTTGTTCAGACTGTTGGTCATGCTAGATCATGAGCTTTCTCTCAGAAACTGTAACTAAGGTCCGCTAAGCATAGTTGAAGTATAAAGAACAGATGGGCTTTGGGGGTGTTGAACCAACACAAGTGTGCCTGAAGTAGGCGTCTATAATGGGGATTAGCTAGCCATCCTGGTAGACGAGTATATTCGAATACGCGTGGCAAGCCACTATATGTATGTATGTATGTATGTATGTATGTATGTATGTATGCGTGTTTCATAGATAGATAGATAGATAGATAGATATGAACAGACTGAGAGATCAAGAGATCAAGAGAGAGAGAGAGAGAGAGAGTGAGAGAGAGAGACTCCAAAACCAAACAAGTTACGTTCCATCACCGCAGATCAGACCACAACCTACCACTAGTCACAATGAATGAATGTCCCCTCGAGGAGGCCCCGTGCCTATTGGTACTTAGACTCACCCCAACCACAAGAAGAATTCATACATACGATCCATCGTTAAAAATGCAGGTAAAATAATCCGCTCCCTGTACCGCTCCAGGAAGTGCCTGCCACCTCATGCTATCCCCTTACCTTTATAAGAGCCAGATCAGGTCAAAAATGGACTCTGTCAGTCAGTTAAGTGCTATACGTGATGCACGCTTGGGCAATCATGTCTCGAAAGAGACATGACTGACTGGGCAGATGATTATCCAGCAGTAGGTTGCCATTACTTTTTGCGGTAGACTGGTTGCCAGCCAAGGCAATCTGTCCTGTTATTTGACTCATAGCTAGAGGGGGAAGAGATGTATTATATTATTACCTAGTAATTAATGGGGGAGGGAGCAATTTATTACTTCATAGTATTGTAAAACTGATCTCCCACTTTATGACCAGTAGAAGCCTTAAGCATGATTCCAACAATTATATTTAGTCAGTTAAGTGCCATACGTGATACACTCGAAAGAGATATGACTGACTGGGCCAATAATTACCCCGCACTAGGTTGTCATTATTTTCTGCAGTAGACTGGTTGCTAGCCAAGGCTACAGAACCGAATTTGTCCTGTTATGTAACTTATAACTGGAGAGAAGAGACGGATTAATACCTTTCCCAAGGGTATTTGTGCGTAAGTGAACGCAAGGAATCCAACTGGAATTCGAACGCGGCTCCCCGATTTCTCGTTTCGAGGTGATATCCACTGCGCCACAACGCCCATTACAGGACGCAAAATGGACTACTGTTACCATGTTTAAGCGGGAGTTACCCAATCCTCTCTTTTCCGGTTTTGATAGAGTCCAAAAAGCATTTCTGAGGCCTTGTTAGGGAATAATTATTTTCCTTACTCCAACCTCCCCCCGCCCCATCTCACACGGGCGTCATTCGTCGATTGCGTTATTGTTCTGTCGTTACTACCATCAAAAGTTTTCGGTGAAAGTTCATCACCTGGTTCCCCCCATATTTGCCTTTCACGTCTAGAACCCACCATGCCACATACATAGTATCAAACCAGCAACATTCCCTCCGTATTCCACCAGAAAGAAGAGCGATCCACTCGAAACGTCTCTTCTCGTGAACCACGGTCCTATGGAACAATCTCCAAAGCGGATGTTGCCACCATCACTACGTTCTTGACGTTTAGAGTCAAACGTTATCTTTCATTCATTCAATATAAACTACGCCATAAAAGCAACCCTCTACTTCGAGTGGCCCCCAAGCCTTGTATTGGGTGAACCATCCCAAAAAATTAAAGTTTTAGTGTAGTTCAGTTATGGCTAAATAACGCTAAGACACACACACACACACACACACACACACACACACACACACACACACACACACACACATATCATATATATATATATACACACACACACATATATATATACACACATATATATACATACACACAAGCAAATGCAAACATATGCTCACACATGTACACACACACACACACACATATATATATACATTAAAACACTCCCATGCACACACACACATATATATACATACACACAAGCAAACACAAACATATGCTCACACATGGACACACACACATATATATATACACATAAAAACACTCACATGCACACACACACACACACGCATATATATATAGTGATTTTCTAAGCTTGACTTAGATGTGGCACAAATACGAAAATATGAGACTCCCAGTGAGGTTTGAACTCACTACTCAATCCTCATTGTTACACTTGGTAACCATTACACCACTTCGAGGTGCCCAACACACACACACACACACACACACACACACACACACACACATATATATATATAAATACACATGTATATATATAGATATGTGTGTGTGTGTTCATGGGAGAGAGAGAAATTAATGGATTTACGTCTAGTATTATTTTCTTGCCGCTATAAAAGATTATATGTTATGAGACTGTTGCACAAATGCGTCTACCTACGATATGTAACATGTGTATTATTCACTAATATATATTATTTTCTAGAATAAAGAAAGAATTTTCTGAAATTGAATTTTAAATTGTTTATCTCACAGAGAAATCTTTCCAGTTAATCTAATCGGTTCTCTATGGAATTCAGTCTCGAATTACTACCCGCCCCTTTAAAATTTGAATTCTTGAAACTTGCTTAGACATCATGTAAACTTCCATGAATTAGAATACAAAAGTCATAATATGCGTATTTAAATCTAGTCTCAATCCCTGAAAGAACAAGGCTTCATAACTTAATTTATTCAAATACTATCCAAATCCCGAAAAAGATTTTTTATAATGATTCATAAAGCGTTATGAATATGTTTTATTTTTTTTTATCAAATTTACACTTAAGAATTATTCACCAATTTCTGTTTGTTATTTTTCTTTGATTTTTCTTTCTGTTGAGTGTATGTTTTGCTAAAAGATATCAAAATTTGATTATTCACTGTTTTTCATTAAAAAATGCACGTTACAATGGAAGATGTTTATAAATATTGAAGATAAAAAAACGAATTGAGACCTTCGTGCAATCTACTGTGAAAATGTCTTATATTCTGACGGTTTACATGGATATCTATATGGATTGCATTCTTTAAAACATCCATAAATAGATGAACATTCTTAAAAGATTTGATAACACTGGAAATAGAAAGTTTGGAATGCAAAATATGCATCATCCTCCCTCATATATATATATATATATATATATATATATATATATATATATATATACAGTCATCTAGAGACAGATCTGTTTCACTGTATTACATCTCATCGGTACAGTTAGACTCCGATGGCTTTTAACCCAGGATTGAAACCCGACCGAATACGCGTTAGTTGGCGATTTTACCTTTGAGCTATGGGCGCTCGGTAGAAGAAGGCAAATTATTATTATACACGACCAATAGCTGAGAGTGTTTTAATTCATTGCTGAAAGAACGATGCGTAGATGCCAGAGTATATATATATATATATATATATATATATATATATATATATATATATATATAATTGGCCATTTGTATGCATTGAATCCTGAAATAGTCACCTATCCGTATGATATCAAGTCTTGGAATGACGTCACAAATAGAAAATAGCATATCATCTATGTTAAAATTGATATTCCCACATCATTATTTTATAATAAATACAATGTTTTGGTTTAGTTGAATATCAGGTCGTAATTGAACTTAGCAATAATGGAGGTTTAAATATAAAATATATAAAAACCATATGATATGGTAATATATATATATATATAATCATGCCTTTTACTGTATAATGGCGAGATTTCTAAAATAACGAATGTTTATCCGTATTCAAAATGTCGGGAATTTAAAAATCATTATATCTCCTTATATATATATATATATATATATATATATATATATATATATATATATATAAATCCAGGTAAAGAGGACCTAAAGTTTTACACTTTTGACTTTTATAAAAAGTACTCAATACAATAAATATTGTAGAGCATGATATAATCATATAATTATGAATTAAATGTACATTGCGACATGGAAATGTTTATGTTTGGAGATTTCTATCTCGTCATCAGGAAATGTTGGATGTTGGTTGTAAAAATGATTCATATTTTCATTTCCGTGTCGCAATGTACTTTTAATTTATAATTATATGATTATACATACATATATATATATATATATATTTATATATATATATATATATATATATTATTTTGCTACCACTGAAAATCCTTCGAAAGTTCGTTTCTAACATTGTCGAATGTCTTTAGACAATATAAGATAGATAAACAGCACTGCTCTCTCGAAACATTTGTGGCAATTAAAGAATTGTGATAATACAGCCATTATTACGTGGGTTATTATACCTAAAGCCAAATTTTACAATGGGAAAGACGATAGATGTAATTAAGTAGTTATTTTAAAACACTTAAATAACCTTAACTTATTAATAAACAGAAATGAATTGATGGTTGTATGTAGGTACAGAAATAAATATCTGCTAAAGTACGTTCATCTAGATTCATGTAAATTCTGCTTTTTCTCATAAAAAATAATCCTGTAATCTCCATTGATATTCCAACTCCAAAGTATTTTTCGCATTTTATATATATATATATATATATATATATATATATGATTTCCGTTTTATTTTATATGCCAAATATATTTTTTAAATAAATTTTTATACTCGTATATTATTTGACTGCACCAACATTGCAGTACGGTCAGTCTATACTCAGCACCTGAAGACTACGTTGTGCATGAAACTCCGGCTACCGGTCTGATAAAGGATAATATATATATATATATATATATATATATATATATATATATATATATTAAACATAATATCGTTAAATTCGAGTATGCCTAATTCAGGTTTGTATTTTATTGATGCACACCATTTTCGGCATTTTATATTTTTGTCATATGTTTTTAGTTTCGTGTGTGTACGTTGTGTTTTTTTTTAATTTTTTGGCTGCACAGTATAGTAGGGTCAGTTGGGCACCGTCTCTGTGAAAAAAAGCACCATGACGCAATTCACTCCGCCAGAAATTTGGAAATGGCATACTGTACGGCTTAGCATTCGCACCGGTAGCTTCAATACGAACATTTCAGAGTGTTTAGGCGTCAATCTGAAGACAGTGCAGAGAAGGATTCGGAAAGAGATGGTTGATTCTAATGGTGATTACGAAGGTACGATAGCTGGTAAAACTCAATCTGATCGTTCGGATGAGAAAAGAACTCCCAAATTTCAGGGCCTCAGACCCGACAGGAAGGCCTACATTAAGTGCCTGGAGGAGGTAGTGCTACCCTGGGTCAAGAGGGTGGCTGCTGGCAGACCCTATGTCTGGCAACATGACTTAGCACCATTCCACACAAGCAGGAGAATTTTGTCGTGGATGCCAGACAATTTTTGCCACCACATCACCTCTTATATTAGGCTACATAACTCCCCCAGACTACAAGCACCTTGATTATTATGTATGGAACACAGTTGAGCAAGGGACCAACAAAACTCCTTGTAACACTAAAGATAAACGGAAGTCGAGGATAATGGCAGCATTCACTAATTTAAACGAAAAGACCGCCCAGAAGAGTTACAGAAGATTCCGAAGTCGTCCAGAGCACGTGATTGAAACCAATGGAGATTTTACTGAATAAATTTATTTTTTAACTAGCAGTATAGCCCGGCGTTGCCCAAGTGTAATGAAAGCTTTAAAACTAATCCATGTTACTGGAGCTCAAACTCTTTAGACGTTGGCACGAAAGACTAAAAAGCAATAGTTGTTTCCAGTTAAAGCGAAACCATAGACTGAAAGAAAAATGAATGGATGTAAGTCAGATTTTGATTTCCTGGTATCGATATCAAATAAGTTTTTTTGTCGTAAACTGAATTTTGAAGGCTAAATACGTCCTCTGAGTAAATGTTATCATGGCTGACACTAAGAACTACAATTATACCTCCTTCCAAACCCGAAGCAAAAACTAAAATAAAAAGTCTGAAAAAAAAAATACAGACATTCAGGCAGATAAACAGACACACACACAAACATCTTGCCGATTTTCTGCACTATTGTAAGAACTGCAACCTTGAAACTTCTGAATGTCTTTGTCTATGAGTGTATCAAATTTGATTAAAATCGGATCACTCCTTCTATAACCCGATTTTTTCGATTATCAATTTTCAATATTTATCGGGGGTACCTCGACACAAAACCTAGCTAAGAACACTCGCAGACGCTTACAGTACAACTGTGTAAATTTTCAAGAAAATCGGTTCAGCCGTTTCGGAGTTTATAGGTAACGGATACACACACACACACACACATAGACACACACACACACACACACAGACAAAGTTCCATTTATAAATAAGTTTAGATAGATTAGATATTACAAGATATTTTTGTGCAATTTAGATAAAAGATATCTGTTAAAATAAGATGCCAAAGTTATTTTCATTTTTGCGTAATTTAGACCATCTCATTATGTATTTGGTTGACTTATAGCTCAGAGGTAGAATCGCCGACTGACGCCAGTTCGGTCGGGTTTCAATCCTGGATAAAAAGTAATCGGATGTCTAACCGTACTGATGAGCTCTGGTACAGCGAAACAGTTCTGTCTGGGGATAAATATATGTATATAAATGGGAAAAATTGTTGCGGATTTTATTTTTAATAATTATTTATTGTATGAAATCATATTAAAATCCCTAATTAAATATTAAAATATTTTTTCAAATATTAGCGAAAATGTTTTCAAAATGTTTGTACCTCGTGAACTTGGGGAATGCTGGTAGAATAAGACGAGGAGAGATGACAAAAATCAAAATTTATTCAAAGCTATAAAGACAGTGAATTTTGGAATGCTGTGATCACCAACGAACTGAAAGGACACGGCCCAAAGAAGACAAAAAGAAGAGAGTAAAAGCAATTAAAAAAAACAAAAAAAAAACTTAAATACTTCTATTTAAGATATATTCCCTGGAGACGTTTTGAGAAGAATAATTTTTTATGGTTTTTTTTTTTTTTTTTGCAGTGGTAGTAAAAAAAATATTTTCCGTCATGTATAGCCGGAGAAGTATCAACGCCTAAGTGAATATATATATATATATATATATATATATATATATATATATATATACCATTTGTGAGGTTTTAATTCTAAGTGAGGTTGGCTTTCATCAATAAT
>JBBBDQ010000508.1:65000-97500 GCA_037127315.1 Ascarosepion bandense | reverse complement strand
ATTAAATTTTTTTATAACAAGTATTTTTTCTTGTTAAAGCATTTGTTGAGTAAACTATCACACTCCACTCTCATCTATTGTACAGGTGAAGAGTTTCATCCCTTGTTCCCTGTTTAGGATGTGGTTTCCGGCTTTCTCTTTTCCAAACTTCTCACTCTTTTTTTTTCAATTGGAGTAGATAGACTAAACTATCGCCCGGTTCACACTCCACCCACGTCTATTGAACAGGTGAAGAGGCTCATCCCTTGTTCTTTCTTTAGGATGTGGTTTCCGGTTTTCTCTTTTCCAAACTTCTCACTCTTTTTTATTTCAATTGGAGTAGATAGACTAAACTATCGCCCGGTTCACACTCCACCCACGTCTATTGAACAGGTGAAGAGGCTCATCCCTTGTTCTTTCTTTAGGATGTGGTTTCCGGTATTCTCTTTTCCAAACTTCTCACTCTTTTTTATTTCAATTGGAGTAGATAGACTAAACTATCGCCCGGTTCACACTCCACCCACTTCTATTGAACAGGTGAAGAGGCTCATCCCTTGTTCCCTGTTTAGGATGTGGTTTTCCGGCTTTCTCTTTTCCAATATCTTCACTCTTATGTAGCCCCATGCACATCAGTGGCGTTACCGCCTTGCTCGGGGTGATATGATTAAAAAAAAAAATAAAAAATTAAAAAAAAAAAAATAAAAATCAAATAAAAATACTTTAATTGAATGGTTTACTTTGTCAATATGCCTCATAAAAGAAAAAATAGTTCTTGCCCTAATACTTTTGCATAGTACTCTCCTTCTCTCTCTCTCTCTCTCTCTCTCTCTCTCTCTCTCTCTCTATATATATATATATATATATATATATATATATATATATATATATATATATTTAAACTTGTTATCAGCTTTTCAGTTCGTATTAACAACATGTATGCGAAGCTAAATACGAGGTATAATTACCAGTCATTTGTGAAAGGAATTCAAATTAAAAATATTCATTTTACAATCAAAAATCGAGAGTAAATAGACGGAGTATTTTCTATTTGTCCTCGAAATATAACCTTTAACCTTTCATCTTAAACTTCCTCAAAGGAAGTATGTTTGCTGCGTTGACAGATGTTTTATTTTATTTATTTAAGTTATTTATGTAGGAAATATTTTCACTTAATTAAAAATTAGTGAGGCATTAATTAAGATCATTAAATCTCCTTTTAATAATAAATTATGAAACTAAATGAAAATGCACTTATTGACTTCGCCGTGCGTACGATTTTGTGCTGTACACTCATCAGAATCTGGTTGGTTTTTAAGATGGTTACTTAAACACAGATAGTTTCCGGAAAAAAAATCTCATGACTTTAGAGTGAATATCGTACCGAAACTTAATAATGGACCATCACATTTATCAGCTGATTCTAGAAATGTACAGCAGTGTTAACCAGGAAAAATACAAAGAGTTAACCATAAAGAAAAATTAAGGTTGGAAACAAATTCCGATGCAAGACTAAGAAAAAAAAAATTTGGTTGCGTATATTAACATTAACCCCAAGAGAGGGATTTGTGAAATGATTGAAGCACCTAACATCCTCTACCATTGTAAAACAATGATTTATGTAATAATTTATATATATATATATATATATATATATATATATATATATATATCAATGATTTATGATATACGTTAAGTGAAAAGAACTCTTAGAACACAAGGAAATACTTTTCCTAAAAGTCATATTCAATAAAATATGTATAAACGTAAGACGGCTGACCATATATATATATATATATATATATATATATATATATATATATATATATATTGAGAACCAACTGTTGTACCTTTTGGTTCTGACGAGCCGCGAAACTAACATCAGGACGCGGTGAAATATGTATTACCCCTTGTAATAATTTAAAACCTTTTATATATATGTATATATATATATATATTTGTGTGTGTGTGTGTGTGTGTGTGTGTTTCTGTGTTTCTTTTAATGTAAAAATGATGGAAAGAATAAATAGAAAATTCATCAGATTTTCCTTTTCTGTTATATTCAACGAAATTTGTTAAAAAAATTTCTAATGTGAGAAAAAACAGTATGGTTATATATATATATATAATTTTTGTACGAAATGTTACGAAAGAGATTAACAATGCGTCGGAATTAACCCATTTTATCACCGATTTCTTTAAAAAAAATAGCTTTTGTTTCTGTTTATTTACATTAAGACACGGAAACATAGCAGATATGAATATTGCGAAAAATCAGGGTTTTTTTTTTGGTGATTATATGGCTTAATTCGAGCTTTGTCTAAATGCAAATTCTTTTGTGGTCGAAGATACGTTACATCTAAAGACGGTTTCTCTCGGTCTAGGGAACGCCGGTTCAAATCCCGCCGAAGGACAGTATTTTTTTTTCTTTACAAGTATTCTCGAATGTTGAGGCCAGTCAATTATATAAATATAATCTTTAATTACAAATTAAAAAAAAAAGAAAAACCAAAAAAGAAACCAAGAAGAAGCAGCGTATCTACCCAAATACGGGTGCCCATAAAAAACATGTTTAAACAAATAAATCTTATCAGAGAGCACATTTTCTTTAAAGTGTTTTCTCGAGTATTTAGCCTGGTCAGTCAGTCAGTTAAGTGCCAAACGTGATACACGCTTGGGCGATCATGTCTCGAAAGAGACATAACTGACTGGGCAGAAGATTATCTCGCAGTAGGTTGCCATTGCTTTCTGCGGTAGACTGGTTGCCGATCAAGGCTATAGAACCGAATCTGTCCTGCTATTTAACCCATAACTGGAAGGAATAGACGGATTAATACCTTTCCCAAGGGTAATTGCGCGTAAATGAATACAATGGATTCAACTGGAATTCGAACTCGGCTTCTCGTTCCGAGCCGATATCCACTGTACCACAACGCACATCCCATTTATCCTGGTAGGCAATAAAAAACACTGTATGAATTAAAATGGATTATCTACTGAATATGGGTATCCACTGAAAATAACATTTGAAATTATATATATATCATAATTTGTTCTTTGGAAATTACAATCTACTACAAAATTGCACATTTTGTTTCGACATTGAAAGAACAATGTCTCATCAGATAGCTAATAATGATGATAACAAACGTTATTTTTTAAAAGAAAATTTATGAAAATTCACTTCGTTTTTGGAAAAGTGTTTCGTACGAGGTAAAGAGAATAGCAGAAATAGGAAATCTTTCTTTCTCCCTTGTTTTTCTCTTTCTATTTTATTTCCTCTGTGTTATTCTCCTTCCGCTTTCGTTCCCCCCTTTTTTGATTTCTTTTTTGTGTTCATTATTAACTACCTGATGAGACATTGTTTTTTCAATGTCGAAACAAAATGTACAATTTTGTAGTAGATTGTAGTTTGTACATGTTCTAAATTATAATTTATATTAAATATCCATCGATCTATTTTTATACTGAGTACTTTTTAAATTAATGTTTTTTGAACATTGTTAATATTTTCTTTGTTGCTTATTTATTTGGATATATTTGTCAACTGTTATATTTGAAGCAAAAAAATGTACAGTAATTTTTAGCAACACCCCTGAAGATGACCTCGGAAAGAGGTTGAAAGTACTTGGGTACCTTAAGAAATTAATGTAAATAACATCTGTCAACGTTACAGCTCATTTTTGACATCTTTTGATTGTAATACGCGAAAGATTTTCCGTATGAACGGATATTTATTGTTTGCAATTTATTTAATCTTACATGTTTAAAAGAACATTTGCTGACTAAATACACAAATTTAATATATATATATATTTATATATATATATATATATATGTGTGTGTGTGTGTGTGTGTGTGTGTGTGTGTGTGTGTGTTATTACAATGGCTTATCTAGTCTAAACTTATTTTATAAATGGAACTTTATCTGTCTGTGTGCATGTGTATCTGTGTGTGTCCGTTATCTATAGACTCCGAAACGGCAGAACCGATTTTCTTGAAAATTTACACAGTTGTACTATAAGCGTCTGTGAGTGTTCTTAGCTAGGTTTTGTGTCAAGGTACCCCCGATAAATAGCGAAAATCGATAATCGAAAAAATCGGGTTATAGGAGTGGTCCGAATTTAATAAAATTTTATACACTCATAGACAAAGACATAAGAAACAATATTCAGAAGGTTCAAGGTTGCAGTTTTTACAATAGTGTAGAAAATTGATAATATATATATAAATAGCAAGGTGTTTGTGTGTGTGTCTGTTTGTATGTCCTTTATACAAATGCACAATTTTTATCCGATTCTCACTTCAAAATTTGACTTATATCCATTCATTTTTCTTTCAGTCTACGGTTTCGCTTTAACTGGAAACAACTATTGCTTTTTAGTCTTTCGTGCCAACGTCCAAAGAGTCTGAGCTCCAGGACCATGGATTATTTTTAAAGCTTTCATTACACCCAAGCAACGCCGGGCTATACTGCTAGTAAAACATAATATCATTACACTAAAATGTTCATGTTTCAGAAAAATACTGTTTTTATTATACGTTTCCTTCTACGTGTTCTTCCACTTTCTTGTTATATATATATATATATATATATATATATGTGTGTGTGTGTGTGTGTGTGTGTGTGTGTGTGTGTGTGTGTGTGTGTGTGTGCGTGTGTGTGCTTCGGAAGAGATTTCAAACTTTCAGTTGAGTATTTAAACTTTCAAAATCATGAAAGTATAAAAATGAGCTTTGGTTACATATATTCATTTTTTTCTTTCTTTCACTTTGTTTATGAAAAACCCTCTTCAACAAAATAAAGAAACCTGTAAATTATTCATGTCGTTAAAAATAAAACAATTTGAATCAGTAACATTTGTTTGAAGAAAACATTTTTTTAAAATTCATTGATTAAGAGAAAAAACATATCAGAAAGAATAAGAACATAATGATTTGAGCAGCCGATACTTGAATCGATTTGCTTCATGTAACGATGAAATAATGTCATTTTAAAATACTAAAAACCTCTTCAAAATTGTTACTTTCTAAATCCAAACAGGTTTTATGAATAGTCTATTTTTAATACGGTGGTATTATGAGATGCGTGTCATAAAATCTTTGCTTTTACGAAATCAAAATTGTAGATTCTGGTTTGATTGTTCACATAATATGGAGTGAGATCAGATTTTATAGAATGGGAAGCTTTTTAGTGATTACGATGTTTGTAAAATCTCATAAAAATCAGACAGTGTCAATCATTCCGCAAAAGGTATAATTTTAGAGAAGTTAAAACTAGTCAGATGAAATAGTAAAAAAAAAAGTCTATCTATCTATCTATCTATCTATCTATCTATCTATCTATCAGTCTGCTCATATCTATCTATCTATCTATCTATCTATCTATCTATCTATCTATCTGTGCAAGTGAACACAAACACACACACATACACAGACTCACACACACACACGCACACACACACACACACACTTATATATATATATATATATATATATATATATATATATATATATATATATCCAAAGGCATTACCTAAAAACACATTCAAATATTTTAAAAATTTTCCATAAAACTAAAGATTGCCAATGAAGCGAATTTATTTTCCCGAAAAAATCATACGACCTGTAAATTTTGAATGTTTTTATTGTAATATTGAACCATTATTTTTTATGTATATTTTGTTTCGACATTTAAAGAACAATGTCTCATCAGGTAGCTAACAATGATGGTAACAAACGTTATTTTTTAAAAGAAAATTTATTTTTGGAAAAGTTTTCGCGCACACACACACACACACACACACACACACACACACATATATATATATATATATATATATATATATGTGTGTGTGTGTGTGTGTGTGTGTGTGTGTGTGTGCATAAGTTTTTATGCTATAAAATAAATCAAGAAAATAAAACATCAGTCTCTCGGGTAAGGTTATATTTTCTAATTTTTTGAATTTTTACTGCAAAATGTTTGTAATGATAGTAAAATTGAAATTTAGAAAGTTGTTTTCTTAGTGTTTTTTTATCTGTATATGGTTATGCATATATATAAAAGTATATATATATATATATTTATTTATTTATTTATTGACAATAAATCGTCTCAATTTGTCAAAAATGAAAATAAGACATATATTATTTTAACAGATATATTTACTAAAATTGACTAAAAATATCTCGAAATACTAAAGAAAATTAAATTTATCAAATAAATTCGCCATTGGCTTGAACTACGGTTGCCTGAAGACTTTGGAATCTTCTGCAACTCTTCTGGGCGGTCTCCTTGTTTTAAGTTGGCCAATGCTGTCATAATCCTTGCAATCTGATTTTGCAATTTGGGGAGTTAGGTGACCGGGCATAAGAGGTGATATGATCGCATAAATTGTCCGACAGCCATGACTGGGTCCTTCTGATTGTGTGGCATGGTGCAGCGTCCTGTTGCCAGACACTACCACGGCAGCACTACCTCTTCCTTGATGCAAGCTTCTGTGTTGAATCTGAGGCCTTGTGAGAATATGAATGAAAGCATAACGTCGATATCACTTGTAACCATTTCAAACACCTTCGGAATCACCATTAGACCTATCATCTGCACTGTTCTAATTCACTCTGAAAAGTTTGTATTGGTGCTTCCGGCGCGAATGCTAAACAGTATAACAAGCCGTTTCCAAATTACTGGTGGATGGAATTGCGTGATAATGTTTATTTTCTCACAGATTATGTCGAACTGACCCTACTGTAATGTGCAGTCGATAAAATTTAAAATAAAATAAAAATGTACAGTTACAAATTTAAAATAAAAAAATGGCAAACATTTTAGTGATCCCACCCTGTTAGACGATTGAACATTAATTGCCGTCATCACAGTTCAAGTTTCGATTTCGTTTAAACATAAGGTTTTTTTTCATTTTAAAGCTCTTGTTATTTTAAGGAACACAAATGATTAAGAAGAATTAACAGATTCCTAAATATTAAAAGGATCTGGTTTCTGGAGAACACGCAAAGAGAATTATTATATTATAAAGAAACAACTGACAGTGAATAACCGATGATGTTCAGATTTTTACACATGCACTGATAATTTGATTATCGTTTTAAACATGTATTTTAATTTTCTGAGTTTTTATGCATTTAAGCTTATGTATGCCGACTGTTGAAAGAGATTATGTATTTAAGCGCTTTGTAATTTTGTCCTGATGTGAAGACAATGTAATTGTGATGTGATGTCTTTGGCAAATGCGATGTCTTTGTAAATGTGATGCGACGTTTTTATATGCGTTATGTGATGTCAACAAATGTGATGTCTTCTGACGTCTTTCTAAATGTAATATATTCGCAAATGTGATATCTTGTGACGTTTTGGTAAATATGATGTTAGGTTTTTGCAAATGTAATGTCTTATAACGTCTTTTCAAGTGTGATGTCTTATAACATCTTAGCAAATGTGATGTGACGTTTTTGTAAATGTGATGAGTTGTCTTTTCAAATGTGATGTCTTGTGAATGTGATGTGATATCTTTGCAATATGATGTCTTGCGATGAATCATTGCTTATGGAAGAAAAGAACTTGGTGGCTGAAATATTAAAAGTCGAAACGCCTTTTCCAGTTCGATGAAAATAAATAAGATTTGGACTGGCGTTCCTATCCTCTTCAAAAATATAATTTCCATTGTACAAGATGAAAATAAGTCTTATAATCACACTTTTAAATAATAAATATATAAATAAGTGTTAGTGGAATTATATTTTTATGTGTTATTTGAAATAGTGTCAACATCTTTGTTGTAATTAATCAGAAGTTTGGTTGATTTTGTAATCATTTCAATGTTTATTACTATGTCTTAAAACCAAATGCCGAAAGTACTTTTTTTACTTTTGTTCATCAAAGATAAATCCCAAGAGCCTCTCAAGGTAGAGGGTTACTGAATAATGGTGTTGAAAGTAGATAAATGTTAAAATCGTAATGATCCAGGAAGCAATCACTTGCAAGTCTTTTTCTACAATGTATTTGGTTTTTGGAAGAAGCTGTTAAAACGGAACTTCGTTCTTACCAATGGAAACAATAATTTATATTCTTCAAATTAATAATAGACAGCATGACTAAAACAATTTTCACTATGATTAACAAAGACTCTGGTGAAAAATTACTTCCAATGACTGACTATCTTGTTACATTTCACAAATATTAGTTTTCATTATTATAAGCTTCAAAGCAAATTGAATTTTTAAAGAGTGTATGTAAAATTTCTGGATTTGTAGATCCACAATGTTAAAAATAAGGGACAGCGAAGAAGAATTTTCTGGATTACTGGCAAAAAATTTAGAATTTGGAATTTTACTCAAAATAAAAATCCAGGTTTCAGCTTCTACCTTACACTATTCTTTTTGTTTAATTTTTAAAACGTAGATATAATGCAGAGAAAAATATTTCATAGACTAATATTCAAGCATAGAATAATATTTAATAAACACATACGTTGATAAAAAAAAACTAATAGAAAAAATAGCAGTAATTTGACTTTCTTCTTTATTCTGAAAAAAAAAACGAAAAAATAAAACAGCTTCGATTGTAAATGTCATGCTTTATATTGAAATAAATATTCTTCGCGAATATTTGAATCATCACAGTTCCAATATGAGAAATGTTGATATCTTTTCTATTAGATTTTATTTCTTGAATCGAGCCGACATGTGACAATTGACATGACCGAATTTTAAAGGAAGCTTTCATAAATTTTGATATTGCTGGAGGTCACTGGAATATCTTTACTGAATTATATCTTATTCATTTTATTTTAATCACAGTAGCATTCTTATTAAAAACACTTGAAAAGAGTCAGAATAAAATCCCTAACAAAAATGTTTAATGTTCTGTAAGCATTAACAATATACTGTTAAGATAAACACAATTGTTTAACACACGTACACATGCGCATATATATATATATATATATATATATATATATATATATATATATATATATATATAACACGTGCATGATCATGGCATTACAACATATTAAAAAATTCAAGTTTGGATAATTCTCACGTTCTAATGAACGATAGCAATTTGTCAACCGTTATATTAGAAGCAGAAAAAATGTACAGTAACTTTTAGCAACAGAGTTTTCCGATTACATTTGTTACCATAACTCAAACTCCTGAAGATGATCTCGAAAAGAGGTTGAAAGTACTTGGGTACCTTGAGAAATGAATGAAAATAACATCTGTGAACGTTAAAAGCTCATTTCTGACATCTTTTGATTGTAATACGCGAAAGATTATCCGTCAGTATGAACGGATTTTATTAAAAATAGGCAAACAATGTTTGCAATTTATTTAATCTGACATGTTTAATTTGATACCTAAATACACAATATATATATATATATATATATATATATATATATATATATATATCAATGAACACTTACACGCACATGTATAAATATTTTCAGGTGTTAATAAAACAGGACATAATGTAATATAACAGAAATATTAAGTATATATTAATAAGTATATATATTATCCAACGTCTGACTCGGAGCTTCATGTACCATGCAATCGTCAGGTACATTTTATGAACTGGCCGTTCTGGGATTAGAATTTTTTGTTTTCGAGTTGTTCTTGGTAGATATATGTTATATTGCTGGGATGCTATTTTTTAATTAATTAATTTTATTATTTAATCTGCATCAAACTACGAGTCGTGCTATAAACGTAGGATAATATCAATATATATATATATATATATTTATATATTTTAATATATATATATATATATATATATATATATATATATATATATATAGTATATTTAGTCAGCAGTCCTTCTTTTATGCAAGTTTCGTTAAAAGTGACGGTCTGTAGTCTTTTTTTATATAATTTTAATGTGATTTTTTTATAGATTTATAAATTATAAGTCTGCCATTTGTAAGGAAACTTGCTTTTATATATATATATATATATATATATATATATATATAAAAGCAAGTTTCCTTACAAATGGCAGACTTATAATTTATATATATATATACACATATATATATATATATATATATATATATATATATATATATATAAATGAGGTAAAGACCGTTACTTCTGACAAGGATAAAGGAATTTGTACCCTCGGCTTAAGATCAGAGTTGTTAACTAATCCTCTGACAAAAATGTAGTACCTGTACGCTCTGTATAATATTTACAAGTTAATATACTGTTCAAGACGTTCAACGGTTGAGTATAGATTTTACCGATTGTCTACTTTAAATGCAGACGTTTTGAATCAGACAAGGGTTGATTATATATTTCAGTATTTTAGCATGGCAGAGGTTATGAACAAATAAATAAAAAAACAGTTACACATTGAAATATATATACACTTAAGATGCTGGTTCAACACAATCTTCAGAAAATGCATTTTTCCATAGAGTCACAGTAAACAAAGATTACTATAAATACGTTTGTGTGATTGTTTATAAAGTAAATGCCGGAGAACTCGGGATTTTCAAACCTATTGGTTCTCTTCATCTGGACACACACACACACACACACACACACACACACACACACACACACACACACACATATATATATATATATATATATATATATATATATAGATAGATACTATCGGACATAATTATAGGCCTCCCCAGTTTTTTAAACGAAATGAAAATGATGTAATTCATACTATTTTTAAGTGTATAATTCTAAATAAAAATAGAATGTTTCTTTTATTATTATTTTGCAAAATTTTACAAGACAAGGAAGTAAAGATGAACTCGTTCGAATCAGCCCAATTTTTTTTCATTCTTTCATTGATGGAACTGCAGTAGAGATAATTAAATATTTACAAATTCATTTGATGTACATGTTATTGTGCAGTATTAACAAAAGAACCATTCTATTTTCATTTACAATCATTCACTTGGCAATAAATACTAAAAAATTAGTATGAAATACATCATTTTTAAAAAAACAGGGGTCGCCTGGCCTAATAACTATGACCGGTGTGTATATACACGAAATTTTATGAAATCCATTAAAAAAATGAATTAATTCCGAGATATATTAATTTATTTGATTAAATATTGTTTTTAATTGATACTCATGCTCATGGATATTCATATTTGAGGAGATACTCTTTTTTATAATTATTAAGCATTTATTTATTTTCATCTATTGGTCTGAATAATCGAGAAGGAAGATGCTACTTGGTCGAGCGGTCTAAGACACATCATATCTAATGACAATTATACCTAGGGGACGCAGTTTCGTACCCTTCTGGAGGACATATATTTTCCTAACACGATTTTTCGATTATTCAGACCAGTGGATGTAAATAAATATACTGTTTAATACTAATAAAAATTAAAATCAGGGCATCCACTCAAATATGAGTATCCATTAAAAATAATGTTTTAATAAAAGAAATAAAGAAATATATATATATATATATATATATATATATAAACAAACATGAGAGTGGATCATTAAATTTCTTGTCTGACACGTATATATTAGCTTACATTTTAAATCTGAATTGATTCAGTGTTTATTATTTAATAAATGCAATTAATATTCTCCACTGAAATAAGCGCATTGTTAAAGCAGAAAAAAATGAGCGATATTTTTCTATAAAATAAATGATTACACGATAGATTTATTCAAGATCATGCACACACACACACACACACATATATATATATATATATATATATATATATTTGAATAGATCTTGTAAATCTGTTTTATCATCCGATATTTTGAATCCATTGAAAATACTCTCATTTATCTAAAAGTCAATTTAGATTTATATTAGGCAAATATCTTATGAAATTTTTCCTTTTGTCGTTATATATATATATATATATATATATATATATATATATATATATAGTATTGTTTTGACTATAAGTGGGTGTTTTGGTGTCTGTTTATTAGCATCTCGCCAGGGAATTATATATATATATACATATATGAATATTCTTAATATTACTGCTTATTTTTCGATTTATTATTATTCTAATATAAAAATTTCTCAAACACACACAATATATATATATATATATATATATATATATATATATATTGTGTGTGTGTTCGAGAAATTTTTATATTAGAATAAAAAAAAGAGAAAAATAAACAGGAATTTTAAGAATGAGAAGAGCAAATGGATGCCAAAATAGAATCAAGGAAATTTTAAAATTGCGATATAATCAACTTGTCTACAAAACTGTCATTTCAATTTTTTCTAAATTTATTGTATAAAGCAACCAGAAATATTATCAAAATGTTTGTTAAACCTCATAAATTTCACTCCAGTTTCAGGTGATGAGGGGCCCCACAAATTCATGGTCATTTATCAATTCAAGGAAAGACTCAGAGTGCTTTCTTTTATAGAGTTTGATTTTCTCAACAAAAAAAAAAACAACAAAAAACAAAAAAAAAACAAAAAAAAGAAACAAAAAACCCCCCAAAACAAAACAAAATGGTTCAAAAGCATCACCGCATTCTTATATAGGGAATTGGTTATGTAGACTCCATAAACTAAAACTTGAACCGAACCTAACATTATAGTTCTTGAATATTAATTGAATATATATATATATATATATATATATATATATATATATATATATATATATATATATATATGCGCGTGTGTATTATAACTAAAGTAAATATATATTTTTGGAAAGAATTTTATATTTCATATTCTTTTAAGAATATATATATATATATAGGAATTGGAATCAAGGAATTGGAATCAAGGAATTGGAATCAAGGTTTTAGCCAAAGTCATTTCCATTGAAAAATTTACCTATTATTTTGGAATCATCTCTTATAATGAGATAACATTACCTGATGACGAGGTAAAAATCTCGAAACAAATATTTCCGTGTCACAATGTGAACAATTTATTTTCAATAAAAAAACAAAATTAAATTATCTATAAATGTGTGTAAATTTGTATGTTTGGCATTATCATTTAAGTGTAATTTATCCAAATTGTTAATCACCTCATCCTTTTTTTCTCATATTCACCTTATTTCCACCGATGTGCTCTACGGCCTTCTTTGATGCTGGTTTCTATCCCCTTTTTTTGCTCTTCGTATTTAATTGAGTAGAACGAATCAAAGCGACATTGCAAGCTGGATGCAACATGCATTTAGAGAAGGCTGGAGTTTACAACGACCTAGACACTAAGAATCTAATATTACCGAATTTAACGACATCAGTCCGAATAAATTACGTTGAAGTTTATCGAGTTGAACATTTTGTATTTCTAAACAAGATAAATAAAATTAAACACTGATTATACATTTTAGAAAGATAAAAGTTAAATATATATAAAAAAAAGCATTTTATATTTAAAATAAATATTTGCCTATTTAGATGAGCGTGTTTCAATAATAAAAAAAAGTGACTTACCATATAGTCTGATCCACCACTGGTAGACCCATTATCCGGACACATGTCAGCTGCTGAGTCGGTGCGTCCCATCCGACTGCCATGCAGCATCTCTTCCAAACTCTCTATGTATTCAATTGCGTTGCGTAAGATCTCAACTTTGGGCAGCCGTTGATTCGGATTTGGACATGTCCGTCTCTTTAGTGTCTCGAAAGCTTCATTTACCTTCCTCAGGCGACGTCGCTCCCGTAAAGTGGCCGCCTTGCGCCGGTCTATTGTCACTGTTTTCTTTTTGCACGCCTTGCATGCCCACAACAGGCACCGGCGGTTAGGACCATGGTAACCAGGAGCCAGTACGTGAGGCACGTGGTCGTCCGGGTCATCAGAGCCGGACCCTGCATCTGATTTATCGCTCGTCTCTTTTTCTGGTGAAGAACATCCGTCCAAAGACTTTTCTTCCTGATCGGAAGAAATTCGTCTTTTCAAATTGTCCTTTTTGTCCTGTTTAACGTTGTCGGCCAAAGGCTGATGCGTTCGAGACTTGGGACTGGTTGCTGACCGACTACTGGTACTACTGTTACTACTGCTGTTCTTATTGTTCACACTTCCACTCCCATTGTTAAGCGTGTTGTTGTTTTGTCCATTATTAATTTGGTTTGTGTCTTTCGAGGAACTTCCTGTTGTGGGCCTTAACGTTTTGGACGAACACGATAGGTCTTCTTTAGTGGCATAAGGCTGACCTTTTGGCCCAGCGGTCATTCCGGGGTTTGAAGACACGTTACCCCGACACTCTGTAGGCGAGTGTATGTTATAATACGGGTGGTGATGGTGATGGTGAGAGTGGTGGGGAGGATGGTGTGCGGGTGGCAACGGAGAGCCACTGCCACTATTTTTGTTATTATTGTGATTTTGACTGTGATTATGATGATGATTGTTATTACTGTGACTGTTATTATTAGTATTAGTATTAGTAGTACCATTATTATTATTATTATTATTATTACTAGTTGTATTATTAGTGTTGTTATTACTGTTATTATTTGCTGTGGGGTTTCCTGACCCGTGGTGCGTCGTATGATGACCAAATCCCCCATACACATCTTGGTATTGCCTGTTATAATTTCTCAAGTAAGCACCGGAGCCACCAGTATAGTATCCGGCTACTCCAGATGTGCCGGCAGAAGCCGGGTGGGCGTGTGAAATGTCCATGATTTGACGAGGTTCTGACGGGGCCAGATCTACCGCACTGCGGGTATGTGGGCCACTGGCAAAAGGAGTACCATATTCGTAACGACAGCTTCGGTAGTCTGTCATCATCATCATCATCATTAACACTTAGATGTCGTTTGTTTTACTTCAGATATTTTAAACACGCGTATAACCTTTCAAGATTTCTTTTTAAAATCTACCATTAAAAGTAAATGAACCATTAATTTGTCTAAGAATTCAAACACATATAAAAATGATAGGTTACTTTTACTTAGCTTTCGACTCCTTTTTTATCAGATAAATCAAGCATACAGAGTTATTTACACATTAATATAGGTATTGATTCCATTTGTTTATATAGTGAACGACATGAAAAATTACTTAAATATTAAATGAAAATCGTTTTTAATTAATTAGCAATACACACACACACGCACACACACACACACATATATATATATATATATATATATATATATATATATAAACTCACTTAAAATAAAAGTTTAAAGAGGTTTTTAATACGCTGTTCTCTATGAAATATAGAAGCACATATTTTTTATAATTGTATATTCCAACTCATGTAAAATATAGACGCAGAGATAAGTTAATTTACATTTCTGATTGACATAAAACCCGGTATGCGGCGGTTCGTCTCCTTGTTCATTAGAATATCAGTGTTTTTCTTTTAGTGGGTCAGTTCTGAAGATTAGGTGGGTGTTGGGTCATGAAAACGCTTATTACACAAGAACGTAAATATATGAAAGCTAAAAAGTTTCCTTTTTAAATCTTTGAAATTATCGGAAGACTATAGAAGCATAGATAATATATGCTAAGCATTTTTATAATGATATATGTTAAGCTTGTAAATAATAATATTTATGCATAAAGATATCGATACAGATATACACAAAATCAATTCAATCAATTTATCAATGTTATTGAATATTTGAACACAGACTTGCGTGTAGCAAAAGCAAAATACATTGGTTATTCAAATGTAATTTTTAAAGAATATTCTTCATAATATCAATATTTTTAATTCATTTTGGCTATTTTTTTCTCAAGTAATGTTAACGTTTGTCACTTTCCTTCCTTGTAAAGTTTATGTGAATAAATTGAATTTCATAAAAAGCTTTTGGTTATAAAACAAAACCTTTCAATCGATATCTCGATTTTGGTTTTCTCAGGGTCAACTTAACGGTCAACCTTGAAGTGGTAATCTGGCTTCACTTTGTTCGTAATTAGATTAAAATTCTTCAGACATAGTTTTGGTCCACAGGTAATTATAACTCCTGTCGAAGGTATGTTTAAGATGCCGGCTCTAGTTTAAGATGTCAGATGTTTGTAGTTTGATATCGTCAGAGCGGCTTAATTACGAAAGTCCGCAATATGATACTTTGAACAATTTGTTTACAAAGCCCATGGGCGGGTCAACTGGTCAACATTATAAAAATAACATCAGCTACCTTGGCTTCTCAACAGATGACTTCATTTCGTCGAGTCTGTTTGGGTTGTGATAACTACAAGAGAATACAGAAGCTCACCTTTGGCAAAAAATAAAAATAAAAAATAAAAAATAAATAAAAAAACAAAAATTTTTTCTTTATAATATTAACGTGAAGGTTCTGTTTCTGGATTACACGAAAAAATAAATTTTATGAAAGTTTGAAGGAAATGGGTAACTGTAAAACGTTGAAATATTTTCAATGAAATCCTTGGAACACCAAACCTCAATTCCGTAAAAAAAAAACAAAAAAAAAAACAAAAAAAAAATCTGTTTAATAATTTGCTATCAGTTTCTTTTTTAATATTTAATACCAGATTTGTTTCTTCCTTTTTTTTTTTTGTTATTTTTTAAGTTAATTAATCAACAAAAAAAATCAACTCATAATGTATGCTTTGCTTCTTTTCCTTTTCGGAGAAAGTCGAAGAATAATGCGTAAAATTTTGCAAAACTTTTCTTTGTATAATCTTCCTTTTTTTTCTCCTGGAAATCAAATAAAATGTAAATCTTGAATTGTTTCCTCTTCGAAGCTGCAACCCATCCAAATAAAAGAGTAAATAATAATAAGATCCGTAATATTTGGGGTTTGTTGTGTCATATTTCATAGATTCTTTCGTAAAAAAAAATTATTTCTTTCAATTTCTCTTTTCCATGCCAGAGTTTAGTAAATTTTGTTGTGCTTTTCTGCCTCTGACAACGTTGCTATATCAGCCCTCATCGGGCTTCAGAAGAACTCTGTTACTAAGTCTTCTTTTTTCAAGAGCAACCCGGGTAGTGAGTGAGGGTGACTGCTGCTTTAAGAAGCTACGTCTCTCAGGCTAAGAACTAAATCAAAGCTGAAGATCGGAAGGGACGTAGAGGGGGGGTATAGAAGGAGGGTATTAAAATCAGCCGACGAAAAATACGGCTCGCGCGCACCAGTCTACAGAACCAGAAAAAAAAAAAGAAAAAAAGAAAAAAAAAGTTAGTCAGTGTCTACGAGGGAAAGGGTGGGTACATCTTTGGGTGTGCGGGTTTGTGAAAATGGCACTGTGCTTAAAGGTTTATGAAGCCTATTCCGACGATGTTTGTTGAGGGTTCCCCTCTTGGTAGGCGTGTATAATTGAAAGAGGAAGCCAAAAGAGTACGTTTGTAAAAATCAGTGGATGATTAGATAAAGGTGGCAGCACATATTCCAAGGAAACGAGTTCAATTTTTACATCTGACAACAAATCAACAATATATTTCCGAATAAAAACAGCTTACGGTTCAAATCGCGCAGAAAACCCCGATTTTCGCTTCCTTGTAGTACAATGGATATCGGCTCGGAACGAGAAATCGGGGAGCCGAGTTCGAATTCCAGTTGAATTCCTTGCATTCACTTACGCGCAAATACCCTTGGGAAAGGTATTAATCCGTCTCTTCCTTCTAGCTATGGGTTAAATAACAGGACATATTGGGTTCTATAGCCTTGGCTGGCAACTAGTCTACCGCAGAAAGCAATGGCAACCTACTGCGGGATAATCTTCTGCCCAGTCAGTCATGTCTCGAAAGAGACATGATAGCCCAAGCGTGTTTCACGTATGGCACTTAACTGACTGACTGATGTTAAGCAGTGTTGGACCCGATCAGTACTTAGATCGGGACCTCTTGAGTGCTATAGGTAACCTCCTACAATATTAAATATATTTTAGCTTTAAGTATACCACGATAAACCGCCAAAAATAATCAATGAAGCTTAATCAAGAGAATTAGAAATTTGGAGTTTTTTTTACCAATATATAGATAATCAAATATCGGAATACTGATTTTTGGAACGTGGATCGGAACTTTTCAGTACCTCCTTGTGTTCATTTATGATTAACAATGTTTAAAGGATCATTTATATTTTTCTTTTTTGTAGATTATAAAACTGCATCAAATTTAATTTACATTTTAAAATGACGCAATATAGTGGGGCAGCAATTTTTAATTTATACAAATTTGGTTAAAGACAATCGAATGTTTTTGTTAAGTTTGTTTTTCTTTTGGCTATTTTTTCTATATTTCGGAAAATTTGTTAGTATCTGATGAGAATTTATTGTTTTCCACTGAAACGTACTTATTAATTTTCATAAAGAAAGACATGACAAAATGATTCTTCACGTGAAAATGCAATAATTTAAAAAAACTATAAAAGTATAAATATTTCTATAGTAAAAAATACAAGCCATACATTTTCATTGTAAAGATAATTACCTGATATATTTTTTTCATAAAAATAAAAGTACCAGCCATTCTTTTTGCAAATAATAATAAATAAAATAATTAGAAGCAATACATTTTTGTAAATAATTAAGAAAATTATTTTTATAAAAAGTTACTTGCAATATATTTTTATATTAAAAAAATTACCAGCCATTCTTTCTGTAAATATAAATAAAAAAATAATTACAAGTAATACAGTTTTATAAATAAATAAAAAATTACAGCAATACATTTTTATAAAAAAATTCCTGCAATATATTTTCATGAAAAGAAAAATATACCAGCCATTCTTTCTGTAAATATTAATAAAAAATAATTACAAGCAATATATTTTTGTATATAATTAAAAAAATTTACAGCAATACATTTTTATAAAAAATTACCTACCATATATTTTTCTAAAAATAAATACCAACCATTCTTTCTGTAAATATTAATAAAAAAATATTTCTAAGCAATGCATTTGTGTAAATAATTAAAAAAAACTTACAGCAGTATTTTATAAAAAAATGAAAAAATAAACAAACAAAAACAAACAAAAAACATGGCAGCACTGCATTTTTGTAAAAGAAATTATTAATTCTCCCAAGAAAATGAAATATCGGCCTTAAATGATTCATAAGGAGTTGATATGCCACTCGACAAACAAAGAAACAAATAAGCTGAAAGACTGTAGCTGATAAGAACTTAATTAAAATCAACCTTCTTCTTCAATTTTACAAAAATTCACAATGACGTGTGAAATCCTGGTTTTCTCAAATAGAAAAAGGATTGACCATCTGCTTAACAAAAAAGTCGAAACCAGATTTCGCAAGTAGGTGTTAAAATGATTTTTGACCAATGGAAGACTTGGAATGATTCGGCGATCCAGTGTGAATTAAAAAGAACTATATAAATGACCTCGGCGTCAGTCAAGAGTCAGAGATGGGAGCAGCAGAGAGACACATCTAAAATGTAACGAGAGAAGCTTCAGGTCAACTCGGACATTGTCCTCTTTCTATTTCTTCTTACCTCTTTCAACTATTACTACTACGAACATTTTGTACGAACTCTACTCTTAATCTCTTAATGTTTCTAATTGAACATTAACTCCTACAACTTATGTTAGTCTTTCCCTTTAATAAATTTCTATTTTAAAACCCAAAATGTATATTGTATTCTTCTTACGCTATTCGACACAATTCCACATATTTCAACCTGCCGATAACCAACCTTCTGATGATGAAAAACCAGATAATAATTTTGATGATGATAATTCAACATAAATTCTGTAAGCTGTAGGAAGTTCGGTTAAGTCTGACACAAGTCCGAGTCCCAGAAACATTAACCAGCTCCCTACGGCTACAAGCCACTTTATTCTGAGTAGATTTAAACAAATCGCAGACATCCTGAAATTTATTTTAGTCATGTTAAGAATTTGAAGCTGGTCTGGCCGATAAAGGGAAAATTTCATAACTTCGGAATTTGGAAAGATCAAACAACGTTGGAAATTTAAGAAATCATCCGTAGGGGTACCATTAAAAGGTAAAGACGGTCCTTGAAAATCCTGGATAACCCTGCTGGTGATCTAATAAGAGGAGGTTAAAGACCTCATCAATAATTTGGGAAACTTGTTGAAAAACGCAAAATATCTAAATTAAGTGACGAAATATGTCAGACCTTTCCATGGACTCCCATATGAAAAAAGCGAGTGAAATGAACTTAGATAATAAAATGAAAATCAATATTTCGACCTTTTCTTTACACCGGCAAATGTCGTGCTACTTTCGATGGAGAAAATGGATGGAGCGAAATTTTCTTGCTTTTTATTATATTTTATTAAAGACTAGCAGTATAGCCCGGCGTTGCTCGGTGTAATGAAAGCTTTAAAACTAATCCATGGTCCTGGAGCTCAGACTCTTTGGACGTTGGCACGAAAGACTAAAAAGCAATATTTGTTTCCAGTTAAAGCGAAACCGTAGACTGAAAGAAAAATGAATGGATGTAAGTCAAATTTTGATTTCCTGGTATCGATATAAAATGAGTTTTTCGTCGTAAACTGAATTTTGAAGGTTAAATAAGTCCTCTGAGTAAATGGCATCATGGCTGATACTAAGAACTACAATTATACCTACTTAGAGCCAAACCCGAAGCAAAACCTAAAATAAAAGGGCTGAAAAAATACAGACATACAGGCAGATAAACAGACACATACACAAACATCTTGCCTTATATATATGTATATATTATTGATTTTCTGCACTATTGGAAGAACTGCAACCTTGAAACTTCTGAATATCGTTTCTCATGTCTGTCTATGAGTGCATCAAATTTAATTAAAATCGGATCACTCCTTCTATAACCCGATTTTTCGATTATAAATTTTCGATATTTATTGGGGGTAGCTCGACACAAAACCTAGCTAAAAACACTCGCAGACGCTTGTAGTACAACTGTGTAAATTTTCAAGAAAATCGGTTCAGCCATTTCGGAGTCTATAGGTAACGGACACACACCCACACCCACACACACCCACACCCACACACACACACACACACACACACACACACACAGACACAGACACACAGACACACAGACACACACACACACACACACACACACACAGACACAGACACACACACAGACACACACACACACACATAGACAAAGTTCCATTCATAAATAAGTTTAGATTTCACCCCAAGCAAGGTAATAAATACAAGATATAAATGATTATTGAATGTGAAAGGAAAAAAAGAAATAAAGAAAATTATTCTTAATGACTTAATAAAAGACAATGAATCAAGTCGACAGACGATAACCGATTGGCACTGGATTTAAATTTTTCAGGATCAAATTTGATTGGAAAGCAAGTAACTGGAAAACAATTTCACAAGCGAGAAGTTTGTTTTTTTTTTAACCATTTCACATCAAGCAAGAAAGAAATGCGACTGGCGTGCAGAGTTTACAGTGACAGAAAAAAAAAAGTGACAGGGGATTTTGAAGAAATAGTAAAAGATGGATTTGAATCAATTAGCAACTAGATCCCACCCTTTTACAGTGAAACCGATAAAATGCAACCGTAACTTCTACTCCAACAGTTTCTTTCCTCGCACTTCCCGACTGTGGAATTCTCTTCCACACGATTGCTTCCCCGACGGCTACAATCTCCAGGAGTTTAAATGTAAGGTCAATAGACACCTCCTAACACACTAACCTGCTCCCATTCTATCAAACACTCTTCCCATCTGCCTAACCCTCATCCTCGCTATCCTTACTCATCTGTCACCTTCCTCCTGACATTCCCTATGTCTAACCACTCCTTCTCTTTACTTTCCCCTATATAGCCCCATGCGCAATAGTGGCAGTGGAATGCCTTGCTTGGGGTGAAATGATTAAAAAAAAAATGTAGATAAAAAATGGCAAATGACGTTGCATTTAAACTTATAGAGATTGTAGCTATCAGAGAAGCAAGCAAATGGAAACGGCTTCTACAAAAAGACAGTACGAGAAGAGAAACTTTTAGAGTAGAAGAAGAAGTTACATTTAACTATTTCAATCTAGTAGCATGTGGTCGGGGTATCAGGTAAAAAGCTCGTCAGAGCAGAAGCCGTGATAATATTTGTAGAAAAGACAGAGAGAAGCCACATCACGTCGGTGAGAAAGTGATTGAAGTGGGGCTACCAAGTCAGGATCGTTTATATTGTAGATCCTCCTTTGGATTCTGTCGAGAACCTCAAAATGAATAGCAGAACCTCACCCGATATGGTAACAGACAAATCGCAGATTTATACGAGGGTCATTCAATAAATAAGTTGAATTTTTCGGTATAAGGACTTCTACGAGGGTCATTCAATAAATAAGGTGAATTTTTTCTGTATAAGGACTTCTAATACAGATAGAAACTTACTTTTTAAAAATTTTTTTCCTTTACTTCATTTTCAAAGGGATTTAATTTTTTTTTTCAGATTGAAAAAAAAACAAACTAAAATGGCCGACCAAGAAACATGCTCCAGTATTGAACAGAGGCCAGTTATCAAGTTTTCTATTGTTGAATGGTGCAAACCAGTTGAAAATCATAGGAGAATATCAACTGTGTATGGTGCCACATGTATCAACCAAAAAATGTCTATAAGTGGGCTAAATTGTTTAAAGAAGGACGGAGCAGTGTTGAGGATGAAGACAGGCCTGAGAGGCCTACATAAGTGATGTCTCCTGAAGTGATCGATTCAGTCAATGACCTCATTCAGTCTGACAGAAGGGTGACAATGGATGATATTGCAAGGACTTTGAGCCTATCAGTTGGGAAAGCACACAAAATTGTCCATGATGACCTTGTCTAGAAAACGCAAGGCCACACACAGCAGCCCAAACGGTGCAGACCGTCAACGAGCTGGGCTGGGAACTGTTCCCTCATCCCCCTTACAGCCCAGACCTTGCCCGTTCAGACTATCACCTGTTTGGTCCCTTGAAAGCGTTCAAGAGAGGCACAAAGTTTGAAAGTGACGATGAAGTCAAAAGTGCTGTGAGCGATTGGCTGAAACATCAGTCAAAAGATTTTTACGCTTAGGGAATACGGAAACTGGTGCACAGATGGGAAAAGTGTGTGACACTGCTGGGAGACTACGTTGAAAAATAAAAAATAGTAAGTTTCTATCTATATTAGAAGTTCTTATACCGAACAATTCACCTTATTTATTGAATGAGTCTCGTAAATGTGCAAAATGGGTTCTGGCGATAAAAACATCCTGGCCCAACACAGTGAACCCCCCTTCCTAGCAGTAGATGCAGCGATGGATTTAGCGTAGTCATTCCATTTCATCTCATTTAAGGGAGTGAGGCCAAGGGGGCACAGTACGTTGTTCTCTACAAGACTAGCTTCATCCATTTTAATGGTAGGCAGAAGTAACTGTTAGCATAAAATATACGGTTACATCTAACCATATCAAATGTACAATGATGAGACCTAGCTGCCAATCTAGTATGGCGCTTAAATTCATAAAGTCTAGGTACCAAAGAAGAAATCTCGTCAGAATATTAACCATTAAAATATAAAAAAAGGTACAGGCAAGCGGTATTATGGCGGTGAGATTTACTGGAGAAAATCATGCCCAAATATGAGACATACAAAATGGAGGTAGTTTTACGATAGTTTTTAATGGAGAGGTGGATCACTGGAAAAGTTTCTTATGAAGATCTCAGATTTAAATTGTCCTCTTGAAGACTAACGAAGAACAACAGTTCAAGAACATTCCAAACGCTTCCAATATATATATATATATATATATTAGTCATCCACATACAAGCCTGTTTTGCTGTATCACAGCTCATCAGTGTGACTAGACACACCCACTTGCTTCTGACCGGGATCGAAACTCGATCGCTTTGGTGTTAGTTGGAGTCGCTACCCGCTAAGCCATAGGCACATGGACGGAGATTTGAACGTGTTGTATATAAGCAGTATATACACATGCCAGTCACCGAAAGAACTCAATTCATTCTTTAAGAGTAATGCATATATCGCAGAAGTGGAATCTCTTTTTAAAATTTCCTTCTCTAGAGAGCTCAATCGTAATGATAGCATATTACATTTTCTTAACATATACTCTTAAATATAAGAGACAATGAATATCATGTTTAATCATGAGCCATTCTAAACATCGTATTTTGGCTTTAATTTCAGGTGAAAATAAAAACAAAAATTCTCCATCATTTTTATTAAGTTGGTTCTAAGCTTTCTGCTCACATGAGCCATCTTTAGAGAGGTAATAGGGACGTTAATATAAAAACATTTTTTCTTGTGTTGACATAAAACTTTGCTAAGCAATGATAACAATTACCAAATACCAAAAGCAGTTCGTCAATTTGTAATGCGGTTCTATGACGTCACACAGCGTGAGCGCTCGAAATGTTAACAACCATATATTTAACCCTGTAACCTCTCTGAAGATGGCTGATGTGACCCGAATGCTTAGAACCAACTTAATAAAACAGTGTCCAAATGTTGGAGAATTTTTGTCTTTATTTTCACCTGAAATTAAAGACAAAGAAATATCAATATCAATGGGTGGGATACATGGAGCGTTAAGGTCATCTATTTTCTGTATAAACTTTGATCATGTGAAATTATTATATAAATTTCAATGTGGTTTCTTAAACTTTCTGCAATTTGGCTTAAATCGTGTAAATTGGAATGTCTGGTAAAATTCACAGAACTATTTAACTATTATAAGAGTGACATGAAGTCTACTATAATCTGAAAATATAAGAAAAATAAACTGGGATGGTCCTTGTGGTGCAATGGATATCAGCTCGGAACGAAAAATTGGAGGGGCGAGTTCGAATTCCAGTTTAATTTATTGCATTCACTTACACACAAATACCCTTGGGAAAGGTATCAATCTATCTCTTCTTTTTTGCTATGGATTGAATAGCAGGACAGAATGGGTTCTATAGCATTGGTTGGCTACCAGTCTACCGCAGAAAGAAATGGAAATCTACCGTGGGAAAATCTTCTGCCTTGTCAGTCATGTATCGAAAGAGACATGATCGCCCAAGCGTATATCACCGATGCCACTAAAATGGCTGACTGAAATAAACAGAATATTAAACGTGAAAATATTTCCATGAATCCCTTTATGAGTCAGGCCAAATATTTGAGACCACATTCTGGATTTCAAAGGGTCGTATATGTTTACCATATGTGTATTTTTGTGTGTTCACACATATTTGTGAGTATGTTGTTGTGTGACTGTGTATGTCAGTTAAGTACCATACGTGATACACGCATTGGGCGATCATGTCTCGAAAGAGAGATGACTGACTGGGCTGAAGATTACCCCGCAGTATGTTGCCATTACTTTCTGCAGTAGACTGGTTGCCAGCCAATGCTATAGAATCCAATCTGTTCTATTATTTAACCCATAACTGGAGGAAAGAGACGGATTAATACCTTTCCCAAGGATATTTGTGCATAAGTGAATGCAATGGATTCAACTGGAATTTGAACTCGGCACCCTGATTTGTCGTTTCCAGTCGATATCCACTGCACCACAACGTACATGGCTGAAAAGATTTAAGGTAATTATCTTTATTTTAAAAATAATCAGTTATTCACATTATTCTTAGAGAATTATTGGTTTGAAGATTACGTAAATAATAACCGAGATAGCGATCTCAATTTGGATTTGTTAAATTATTTTATTGTTATCGCATTTAAGTCTTCGCTCACACAATTTCGCAGTGTGACAGCAAATATTTTCAAATATCTCGTATTCTTGTTCACTCAAATATCTCTTTTCTTCCCTGTATCAATTCTAATTGCAACAAACATTTCGCTTTGTTTGAATGTTTTCGCAAAATTTATCTTTTAAAATATCCATAGCCCTTGAGCTAAGTCTTGATATTTATCCCCTATAACAAAATGCTTAGAGTTATTGCTTCTCACTTAGTAAGCAAGATATACGTATAGTTAAAATATCTACTGCTTTATACAAGTTAATGAGGAATTCAGAAATTTTACAGAATGGCCATTTTAAGAGGGGTTAAAATAATGACATTATTTGATATAAATATCTAAGATGGAACGGAGAAGAAAGTGACCGAACATTAATAATATCGTATATTCAAGAACCTACTAGAATGTATGTATATATATATATATATATATATATATATATATAAATTTTCCTTTTCTTAAAATACAAAACAAAAAGAAATTTTATGAAAATAGTTAATTAACAAAATAGTGAAACATTTTTCATCAATTTTAAAGGTGGTTTAAGATTTATCAGCCGTAAGAACTGAACGCTACAAAGCAAAATATATTCAGAACTAAAAAGAACAATATATATATATATATATATATATATATATATATATATATATAATATATATATACAATATATATATATATATATATATATATATATATATACAATATACAATATATATATATATATATATATATATATGTCTTAAGCATCTGCTTCTTTGTTTAATGTTAATCCGACTTTGTTAATCTCTTTTTTCATTTTGATAATTTCTCTTTCACTTTCATCATTGTCATTTTGATAATCACTCTTTCTCTTTGACAATTTCTCTTTCGCTTTGATAATCTCTCTTTCTTTTGATAATCTCTTTTTCACTTTGATAATCAAGCTTTCACTTTGATAATCACTTTTTCACTTTGATAATCTCCCTTTGACTTTTTGTATTTTTTATAATCGTTTCACCCAAAGCAAGGCACAGGGGGTTACAGGGGGATGTCGAAGAAAAGATAAGAGATGGATGGGAATCAAGTAGATAAAAGATGGCAATTGAGTGGTATTTAAACTTTTGGGGGATTGTAAGGAGGGTTTAGAGAATCTGATACTCACAGGACGGAGAGAGGGAGAGAGAGAGAGAGAGAGAGAGAGAGGGAGAGAGAGAGAGAGAGAGAGAGAGATGGGAAAGCAGCGCATGGTGCATTTGATGGCCCTGTGCAAATGGATGGCGGAGCGGGGTTTGGGAGAGATACCAAGCGGAAAAATATTAAGAGCGACAAGGGACAGGGGCAGATGGATTTCCTGAGAGGAAACGGCACATGAAGAAGAAGCTATCGGGTAGGCAAGCAAATGGAAGTGTGTTCCACAAACAGTAAGTACGAGAAAAGAAACTGTCAGAGTAGAAGAAGTGGTTACATTTAACTGTTTCGACAGTAAAATGGTGGAACCTTGATGTCAGTCTAGTGGCACAAGTAAATACATGTGGTTGAGGGACCAGAAAAAAAAAAAAACTCGTCAGAGGTTTTGACATGAAAATATTTGTAGAAAAGACAGAGGGAAACCACATCACTTTGATAATCTCTCTTTCACTTTGTGCTTGGCAGCAAGATGCAATCCTGTTTACTACCACGAAATTTGTTTCACTTAACCGGAACAGCAGGTTATCAACTTGTTCATCTGGTCTGGATATATAAACTCTTCTGGTCACTTTATCTAGATAATTGGAGTTAATTGATTACCTGACATAGAACGGATGATCCGACTAAATATTTGTCATGAATTGGATGACAATTCATATTACCAGACCTGATCCGTTTAACTGGATAGAGTTAGCTGAGCTCTGATGATCGATTTGTTCATCTTGTTTGGCTCGGATAATCGATTTGTTCATCTTGTTTGGCTCGGATGATCGATTTGCACATTTTGTTTGGCTCGGATGATCAATTTGCTAATCTTGTTTGGCTCGGATGATCGATTTGTTAATCTTGTTTGGCACGGATGATCGATTTGCTCATCTTGTTTGGCTCGGATGATCAATTTGCTAATCTTGTTTGGCTCGGATGATCAATTTGTTCATCTTGTTTGGCTCGGATGATCAATTTGCTAATCTTGTTTGGCTCGGATGATCGATTTGTTAATCTTGTTTGGCACGGATGATCGATTTGCTCATCTTGTTTGGCTCGGATGATCAATTTGTTCATCTTGTTTGGCTCGGATGATCAATTTGCTAATCTTGTTTGGCTCGGATGATCAATTTGTTCATCTTGTTTGGCTCGGATGATCAATTTGCTAATCTTGTTTGGCTCGGATGATCGATTTGTTAATCTTGTTTGGCACGGATGATCGATTTGCTCATCTTGTTTGGCTCGGATGATCAATTTGTTCATCTTGTTTGGCTCGGATGATCGATTTGCTAATCTTGTTTGGCTCGGATGATCGATTTGTTAATCTTGTTTGGCACGGATGATCGATTTGCTCATCTTGTTTGGCTCGGATGATCAATTTGTTAATCTTGTTTGGCTCGGATGATCGATTTGCTAATCTTGTTTGGCTCGGATGATCGATTTGTTAATCTTGTTTGGCACGGATGATCGATTTGCTCATCTTGTTTGGCTCGGATGATCAATTTGTTCATCTTGTTTGGCTCGGATGATCAATTTGCTAATCTTGTTTGGCTCGGATGATCGATTTGTTAATCTTGTTTGGCTCGGATGATCGATTTGCTAATCTTGTTTGGCTCGGATGATCGATTTGCTAATCTTGTTTGGCACGGATGATCAATTTGTTCATCTTGTTTGGCTCGGATGATCGATTTGCTAATCTTGTTTGGCTCGGATGATCGATTTGTTAATCTTGTTTGGCACGGATGATCGATTTGCTCATCTTGTTTGGCTCGGATGATCAATTTGTTCATCTTGTTTGGCTCGGATGATCAATTTGCTAATCTTGTTTGGCTCGGATGATCGATTTGTTAATCTTGTTTGGCTCGGATGATCGATTTGCTAATCTTGTTTGGCTCGGATGATCGATTTGCTAATCTTGTTTGGCTCGGATGATCGATTTGTTAATCTTGTTTGGCTCGGATGATCGATTTGCTAATCTTGTTTGGCTCGGATGATCGATTTGCTCATCTTGTTTGGCTCGGATGATCAATTTGTTCATCTTGTTTGGCTCGGATGATCAATTTGCTAATCTTGTTTGGCTCGGATGATCGATTTGCTAATCTTGTTTGGCTCGGATGATCGATTTGTTAATCTTGTTTGGCACGGATGATCGATTTGCTCATCTTGTTTGACTCGGATGATCAATTTGTTCATCTTGTTTGGCTCGGATGATCGATTTGCTAATCTTGTTTGGCTCGGATGATCGATTTGTTAATCTTGTTTGGCACGGATGATCGATTTGCTCATCTTGTTTGGCTCGGATGATCAATTTGTTCATCTTGTTTGGCTCGGATGATCAATTTGCTAATCTTGTTTGGCTCGGATGATCGATTTGTTAATCTTGTTTGGCACGGATGATCGATTTGCTCATCTTGTTTGGCTCGGATGATATTTCTTTTAAAATAAATATTTGAAACTCAAGCGCACTTTATCCTTCTCAATTTATATCTTTTGGTCTGAGTTCTTTGCAGAACTAAATGCAATTCTCCTGCTTAATATCCAGTGAATCACTGATGCCAGTCAATTGTGTTTGGTTTTTTTCATTTTCTTTTCGGTTGGTTAACTGCATTCACCTGTGACCTCTTCACAAATCTGGTTAATTATGCGTTAACGGTTGTTTGAAACTAGTTCTCATTTTCTTACTCAGTTGCGTGAATTATGAAATTTCGTTTTTGTTTTCTTTTCTTCTTTTGTTTATTTAATTATAAGCACACGAGTAAACAGAAAAAAAAAAGAAATCATTTGTTATTTTTCGATTTACGAGTGAAAAATCAAGGTTTTAGAAATCACTTTCAATATATTTATGTTTAAAGACTTTTTTAAAAGTTTGCTCATCGTCGTTGATTTTGTCTTCAGTATGAAATCTCTGGCCGTTTCCAGAGAAACCGCTCACTCGATCATAGATCTGGAAATTTTAAAGATTCTTTCGTTTTGTTTAGTTTGCATTTTCCTTTCATTTTTTTTTTTGATTTGTTGGTGATGAAATGGATAAAGACGGCGAATGAAATATCTTAGAGCTGAGTTCGAATTCCAGTCCAGTTTTTTCATTTGACGTACGTGCAGATACCGCTACGAAAGTTATGAATTTGTGGATTTTTCTCCCAGCTATAGGATAAAAATTAAGACTTGTATCGGAAGAAAATATTAATATCCCCCCAAATCTATTTAGTATGCTCAGAATATTGTCCTCATCTAGATTATTATATTCACGACCTTCACTCCGACCTTCTTCAGGTGACTGGAACTTTATTTTGATCACTGATCCGTGAATCCAGATGTCTTAGTTATCTCTATTAAACTCAGTCCTTTCAGTTCTTTTGCTACTGTCTCCGCGTATTGAACTCACAACTCTTCGGGTCAAGTTATTGGATTTAATGAATTTTGGGGCTTGCGGTGCAGTGGATATCGACTCGGAACAACAAATCGGGTGAATTCGAGTTGAATTCTTTGCATTCACTTGCGCACAAATACCCTTGGGAAAAGTATTAATCCGTCTCTTCCCTCCACTTATGGGTTAAATAACTGGACGAATTGGGTTCTATAGCTCTAGCTGGCAACCAGTCTACCGCAGATTGTAATGGCAACCTACTGCGAGATAATCTTCTGTCCAGTCAGTCATGTCTCTTTTGAGACATGATCGCCCAAGCGGGTATCACGTATGGCACTTAACTGAATAAACCTAATGTCTTAGTATCATTTTTTTTAGCAGAGATGATACTACAATTCATTTTCACTAGCACTCCGTATTACTGGTTCCCATATTGCATTCATTTCTATGCTTGGCCGGCTTAGGAAATTTTTGAGATTTAGTATATGTGTTGACTCCTTAATTTTTCAGTAGGGTTCTGTATTATTTCAACTTTATTTCACAAGGGACGGGGATCTTCTTCTTCCCCTCCATCTAAGGTAAGGATTTACAAAAACGTAAATAATGTAAATACCTCATCCCATAAATATAGACAAACACTCCCAAACATTGTTAATACAATATTCAGTCGCAAGAAAAGAGTTATTTTTATAATTATATATATATATATATATATATATATATATATATATAGTACCGGTCATAATTATTAGACAACCCTAGTTAAAAAAAAAAAAAATGATGTATTTCATACTATTTTTTAGGATTTATTGCCAAGTGAATAATTGTAAATGAAAATAGAATGGTTCTTTTGTTAATACTGCACAATAACATGTGCATCAAATGACTTCATAAATATTTAATAATTACCTATATTGCAGTTTCATCAATGAAGGAATGAAGAACATTTAGGGTGATTCGGACGAGTTCATCTTTTCTTCCTTGCCTTATATATATATATATATATATATATAATTCCTGATTTGATGGTTTCGAGTGTTAAACTGTGAAGTTTTCCAGTGGCGTTAATGACCACGCACTGTTTTTCCAAGCCTAAGACTGTAGACCACGGCTTCTTGATCGCAGGTTTGCCAAATTGCGATACAGGAAACTTCATTCATATTTAATTTCATATGGTTTCTTATAATTCCAGTTTACTCATGCCGACAAGAAATTACCGGAATATTTCATACTTCTTTGACATTCTTGAAAGCATTGCATCTATTGGCTCCTTAGGTTCTGAATAGCGATTGTAACTTTGGGGTACGTTATTTTATAACCCAAAGTAATTCGGATTTTCAAACCATTTCAAGTAGACATATAAAAAAAAAAACTGCCTTAAAGAAATAAAAGTAATGTATTACCGATTTCGTTGTAACAGCAAATCTGTGTCCATGTTACCATAAAAACGGAATATATCATTATCTGAGATAGAAGAGGTAATGAGTGAGGATGTGCATTGTGGTGTAATGGATATCCGCTCGGGACGAGAAATTGGAGAGCAGAGTTTGAAATCTTATTGAATTCGTTGCATTCACTTCCTTCCAGCTATGGGTCAAATAACAGGACAGATTGGATTTTATAGCCTTGGTTGCCAACCAGCCTACCACAGAAAGTAATGGCAATAATGGCAGCCTACTGCGGGAAGATCTTTTGCCCGGTTAGTTATGTTTCTTTCGAGACATGA
The DNA here is from genome assembly GCA_037127315.1 of Ascarosepion bandense. Taxonomy (NCBI): domain Eukaryota; kingdom Metazoa; phylum Mollusca; class Cephalopoda; order Sepiida; family Sepiidae; genus Ascarosepion; species Ascarosepion bandense. The sequence goes on along the minus strand of JBBBDQ010000508.1, from coordinate 65,693 downwards.
TCGTCCAGATTTTCTCCTAGACTTGATGCTAACGACTGTTAGAGAGCCCAGTCTACCCTGCTATTTAAACCAATAAAAAAAAAAAGGAAAAATGTCTGTAAGATATTTTTTTTAAATAATTATTTTTTAAAGTAAACAGTCTTTGGAATGTTAGTGGTTGATCTCTATTAAATAATAACTAAAATTTAAATGTTTATATGAAGATTATATACAACTAGTAAAGGAACTTGATTGCAAAATTAGCGTAGAGACAAGATAAGTAAACATATAATTTTATTATCTATCTCTGACAAACACACACACACACACACACACACACACACACACACACACACACACACACACACACACACACACACATGTATTATTTTGTTTACATTGTTCTTCTTTGGGTTATATTTTAAAATAATAATTATATATATATATATATATATATATATATATATATATATATATATAGCATAATAATAATCCACGTATACTGTCTTAATATGTATAGGAAAAACTACTAAAAAGTTGTAAGTTAAAAATGATTTTTTTACACTATTTATTTCTATTATTATATATATATGTAATAGAAATAAATAAATACTCTAAAAAAAAATATTTTTAACTTACAACATTTTAGTAGTTTTATATAATTCCAAGTGAAGGACTCAAGGTTTTTTTTTATTTTTAGTGCTCTGGCATTTA
>JBBBDQ010000508.1:37500-62500 GCA_037127315.1 Ascarosepion bandense | reverse complement strand
CTCTCTCTCTCTCTCTCTCTCTCTCTACCCTCCATGTGTGTGTTTACGTGTGATCATTTTGATTTATCCACCGGCCTCTACAGACCGACACAGACGCTCTCTCCCTTTAAAATCATAAGCGTTTGTACTTAACAAGGCTAAAATGCATTTCTAAATATAACTTCTTAAATTTTTTGTTCAGAAGCGTATCAGGTTTCGACGGATCTCTTTGTCATCATCAGTCATTCAGTGTTTCACTAGCACTAGCCGCCCCTTTAAGCAGGTCAGAAAACTATGAGAAATTTTATTTTGACAAGAATGTTTTTTTTAAAACGCAAAACCTTATTCAGAAAAAGCCACGCAATTTTTATATTTTCTTTATTTTTAAATGCCCTGATTTAAAAGATTTACATTTTACTCATCAAGGATCCCTCCCAATAGCATAATAGTCAGGCTTAGTGAGTTAGGGGAAGGGACCTGCTTAGGGCCCCCGCAAACCTCGGGAAACCGCAAGGCTCCTTGGCTCCGCAGATCTATTGTAATGAAAAAAAAAATAACGAAACAATTATTAGGATTAACTGGAAAATTATTATCATACTTGTTAACTTGTTTGTTGAAATAGACATCTATCAACCTCTCTCTCTCTCTCTCTCTCTCTCTCTCTATATATATATATATATATATATATATATAATCTTTGATAGAAATCTTCCGGCACCGAAGAGGCCGCAAATCATTTGTAATTAAAAAAAAGAACTTTGAGAGAGAAATAGATATCTGTTTCATAAAAAGTAGCTAAAAGTTGTGAAAACGTTCATCAAACGTATAGCATCAAAACGCCAATTCCGCGATTTCTTCCATTTTTTCGTGATCACGAAATATCTCGTTCCGAGAGTATGTTATCTTGTTTAAAGTACCATTTTTTTGTGGGTTCAGTATGTTCGGGGGGGGGGGTGGGGGCGCAAGTTGCATTCTTAGGGTAGAGGGGCCGCAAGACACATTCTGCGGAGGCCGCGATGTTGCTAAGCACAGCACTGGATAGAGGTGGTAATGTTACACTAATCTGTGTAGAAATTGGTTTCCTACCTGCTTGGGAAATTAACGTTTAATATGCTACTTTCTAACCTAAAGTCAAACGCAAATTGTTGACTCTGCGGTGAAATGCGTGACAATTTCAATCAAGTGAAGAGACTAAAATTAAAAGATCAACAATATTTTTTATTTACATATTTTTTTAGGTTAATTTATTTTCATATGAATTGCTTTATTTTTCTCGGTGTTTCGGACTAATTAAAATTTAATCCAGCTTTAAATCGCGCATGCGCACGTTTCTTATCATTATTTTCCCTCTACTTCTTTTAACGTAATCAGGCTGTCGTGCCCTGTCGGAACACATTCACAGGTCATAAGACAAAAAACTAGCCTTATTTTTTTCTGATTTCGCGCACCCATTTCCGGCATACCGCCATAAAATACCAGGGCCATAAAACATCTTTTCTGACCAATCAGAAAACGGCCCACGCTATTTTCGCTGCAGCCGTTTCTGAGCCACTGACTCGCCATAAAAAGTCATCGATGATTCCATCCACGAAGGCAGATCCCGACGAGAACGCGATTATCGATGAACCCTACGCCAGGCAAGCTTAACCGGGCTATCTGCAGAGACACAAAGGCGCTTTTCAAGGAACAGCGGTTCCTTCTGCCGTGACGTAACCAGCAACAGCAGAGATTAACTCTCGACTATTCAAATGTGATAATTCGTGTAATTTTTCGCCCAGGAGTCTATCATGCAACTACTTATAATTTTTATTTTTCGACACATCATTTTCAATTAGTCGACGACTATATCATGTTGAATACACCGGTTCTCGTACGATCACCGAAGTTAAGCAACATCGAGCCTGGTCAGTACTTAGATGGGTGATCGTTTGGGAATACCAGGTGCTGTAAACGTAAGGACCAAGAATGGTTCACCTGTCCTCCAGATTTGGGGGTTGGGCGCAGGGCTAACAACTCTGCCTCGTAAAAAAAAAATGTTACGGAAACAGTAACAAAAATTGACTGCCTTACACACCATCGGGTGTATAAAGAGTGAGATGATGATTTTCAATTACTACTTTGTGTTATACCCCGATTGATCTTTCAGTCTCTTATGTTGTATCGCGTAAACTATCGCCCGGTTTACACTCCACCCACGTCTATTGAACAGGTGAAGAGGCTCATCTCTTGTTTGCTGTTTAGAATGTGGTTTCCGGTTTTTCTCTTTTCCAATCTTTTCATTCTTTCCTTTATTTTTTTCATTTGGAGTAGATAGACTAAACTATCGCTCGGTTCACACTCCACCCACGTCTATTGAACAGGTGAATAGGCTCATCCCTTGTTCCCTGTTTAGGATGTGGTTTCCGGCTTTCTCTTTTCCATTCTTCTTATCCTTACGTAGCCCCCTGCGCATCAGTGGCGTTATCGCCTTGCTTGGGGTGATATGATGAAAAAAAAAAAAGAATAATAAAAAAAAAACCTCAGCCATGTTTGATCTCAGTTTGTTGTTTAGTCAGTTTCACCTTTTTCTTATTAACGGCGCGACCACCGTAACAAGGTGAATACAGTCTGAGAAAACAGCTTCTCTGTAAGTAGACATTTTATTGCAGACCGTGTAGCAGAAATAAGCACAAAAAATTAACTTTCACATAAATACATTTGTTAAGACACGATTCCATCTCTTCAATCACCAACTGTGAGTTAAATAACAGTATAAATGAATTGTCACCTTTGATAGTAACCAGTCTAAAAGAGTATTCTGATATCCAAACCTTTCTCAGGTATACCTGGCAATTTACAGGTAATAAAAGAAAATCTTTAATTAATAACTTATATCTTTAAGGGAGACTAGTAAGAAAAATGTGTCAGTATTGTGCCATACGTGTTATACACTTGAGCGATCATGTCTCGAAAGAGACATGACTAACTGGACACAACTGGATTTCTATCGCAGTAGGTCGTAATTACTTTTCGTGTTAGAGTGGTTGCTAACCAGGGCTGTAGGACTCAATATGCTTTGCTACGTAACCAATAGTTGAAGGGAGAAGAGACGGATTAATACCTTTCCCAAGGATATTTGTGTGTAAGTGAATGCAAGGAATTCGACTGGAATCCGAACTCGGCTATCCGATTTCTTGCTCCCAGCCGACATCCATTTCACCACAGTGTATATATCGCAAACAGAATATATATATATATATATATATATTGAAATGAATTATAATTTATAATCAATTTAAATGACGTGTTGAGTTTTCCTTTATAAATATCATATTGCTCTGGATAACATCCATTGAGCTCTCTATTTAGATTTAACACTAAATATTTTATATTAAGTTGATCTTTTTGGATTATCCTCGCCGTTTACGGATTGGACATCTATCTATCTATCTATCTATCTATCTATATATATATATATATATATATATATATATATATATATATATTGATTGTTCAGCTACTTAGTTTTTGGTCATAATAAAATTTGACTAGTGCACATTTGTATGAAAAACTGTTCAATGCAATAATATTGTAGAACTTCTGAATATTCTCCATTTGTAAACGAGTTATTACGCGACCTAGGTTTCTATCAATGAGTAGTGTCTTCAGGTGATTTGCAATAACTGATTTTACCTTTTTTTTTAAAGGCCCACGTAATGGTTGTTTTCTTTTTTTTTGAATCCTCGCGTAACGGGGGATTTTTGAACGCGCAATTTTTAAAATTACAAGAAATTATAACGTTTTAATCCATACTAAAAAATACTAGGTTCATACAGAACCTAATAGGTATATTTTTAGTATGGTCACACTTAGTCATAATTTCTGTTCTTTCATTCAATATAAAATAAAAAAAAATTGGGCGTTTAAAAATTCCCTGCCACGTGAGTTTTTAACAAAAAAAACAAAAAAACAAAAAACAAAAACTACCGTTACGTGAGCGTTCTTAAAAAACGGTAAACGGTAAAAGCAGTTATTGAAAATCGTCTGAAGACACCACTTATGGTAGAAACCGAGGTCGCTGAAGAACTCGTTTACCAATAGACTATATATATATATATATATATATATATATATATATATGTCTGGCTGTTTGTCTCTTTGGCTATCGGCCAGGGGTGATATCCAATGATTTATATTAAAATCTTTCAAATCTGTCTCCTTCCTTCTGGAAAAATATTCAACTGTATCCGGATCGACACTCACTTTCAGAAACTGACATTTGACTTTGGATCTGTTTAGTCGTTGAGGTTGTTGGATCTTTCTCCCACGCTGGTACTAACTGTCGGGTACGACTTTGGGTATATTAATGCTGATATTCAAAACATAAATGTCTCAGTTACTTGTGAGATTGGTGCATTATAATCTTCCTATCGTGTATTTCACCTGGTGCTAGACTCAACGTATATATATATATATATATATATATATATATATATATATATATATATATATATATATATATTTGAAAATGGATTACATTCGGCATATTTTTTCTAAACGTTAAACATTTCAGAGCATTAGTCGCGGAGAAAATATAAACAAAAATTTTCTGAAGTTTAATTTTTATTTGACTAATTTTCAACCTAAGGCACAAGAGCAACTTAAGGTAGAAGGAAAGTGAAGACGGTTGTTGTATGCGCGGTAAGAGTAAGAAGCTAGAAGTGCATTTGATGTGAAAAAGTTAAGATTGTACTGTTTGGGGTCGATTACATAAAGTAGCTGTTCTTAGGAAGAAGATATCACAGTGACATTTCCATCTTACAAATGGAATATTGCAGCCCAGTTTATGTGGCACAGTGGGTTTGTGAAAATGTGAATGTATTTCGTCTAAACATTTTTCATGAAAAGGCCGATAGCGCAGCGAGAGGCTTGCGATTTTTTATCGAAAAGGTGGAGAACAATACATGCTTTTGAACTCTGTCAAGAATTGAAGTTAAACAGTTATAGAAGCACAAACATCGTTCATAAGACTTTTAGAGTCTCGTTCCCGCATTTACGACAATCTTCAGACGAAAACGAGGCTCATTGCATTTTAAATCTCATCTTTATCTTGACCATTCCTTCTGATTGTTTCTTTCTTTACACAGCGCACAATAGGATTTTAACCAAATTGTCGACTTCTCTTTTTTTTAATAATCATATCGCCCCAAGCAAGGCATTTTACTGCCACTGTTTTGCAGGGGGTGTCAAGAAGTAGGTAAGAGAAGGATAAGAATACTAATGAGAATGGTGTGGACAGAGAAAGGAGCATGAGAGAGAGAAAGAGAGGATGCAGGTTAGTGTCATAGGAGATGACTATTGATTTTACATTTAAATTCTTGGAGATTGTAGCTGTCGGGGAAGCAAGTAAACGGAAAGGAATTCCACAGGCGAGAAGTGCGAGAAAAGAAGCTGTTGGAGTAGAATTTGCGTTTACATTTCATTGGTTTCACAGTAAAATGGTGGGACCTAGTTGCTAATTTTGTGGGTCGAGTAAATTCATATATATATACCAGTGAGTTAAGTTCATCAGAACAGAATCCATGAAAGTATTTGTAGAAGAGACACAGGGAAGCCACATTGCGCCGGTGAGAAAGTGACTGTATCTGAGCTGCCAAGTCGGGATCGATCACAAAATTTCTTTTATTTTGGCATGAGAAAGTTTAATATTTCTAATGTTTATATTCATATTCAGTCACTTGTGGTTGTGTGGCGCAGTGGATATCGGCTCGGAACGAGAAATCGGCGAGCCGAGTTCGAATTTCAGTTGAATTCGTTGCATTCACTTACGCGCAAATATCCTTGGGAAAGGTATTAATCCGTCTCTTCCTTCCAGTTATGGGTTAAATAACAGGACAGATTGTGTTCTATAGCATTGGCTGGCAACCAGTCTACCGCAGAAAGCAATGGGAACCTACTGCGAGATAATCTTCTGCCCAGTCAGTCATGTCACTTTCGAGACATGATCGCCCAAGCGTGTTTCGCGTATGGCACGTAACTAACTGATTCAGTCACTTAAATGACATACGTGATACGCGCTTGGCCAGAAGATTTTACTTCAGTAGGTTGCAATTATTTTCCGTAGTAAACTGGTTGCCAACCAAGGCTATAGGCCCTAAATCTTTTCTGCTATTTAACCGATAACTGGAATGAAATATGATGGATTAATACCTTTCCCAATGGTATTTGCCTATAAGTCAATGCAACTGGAATTCGAACTCGTCTCTCCGATTTCTTGTTCCAAGCCGATATCCACTCCATCACAACTAGATTAATAAGAAATTTGAAAGTAAGTATTTTGTAATGTGAAAGTCAGCAATGAGGGGAAACTTATGATATTACTACCTTACCAGTAAGAGTAGCATTATGAATATTAATATTACTAATGACTTTTATATCAATAATCGTAGAAATGATTAAAGATCAAAGACCACAAAATCAGTATGTGGTTTTTATTGATATGGTAGTTCCTTAAGATTGTAAAGAATCTTAGAAGATCTTCGAAAAACTATCAAAATACAAGACTTTGGAGAATTGCTTCAGTACGACTACTGTGAAAATAAACAGAAGGAACATTATAATTGTCATGGCGGCATCACCCACAACGGAATGAACTCTTCCAACCAGTACATATACCTCCCCTCACAAGATGTGAGAGGTAGTAGCTTGAGAGTAACTAGTAGATAGCCTGAGGAGAACGCTCTGAACATAGCCGAAGAGTCGTCTACGAACACTGTTACCGTGACAACCATTACGAGTCCCAGTTCGAGGGTCAAATTATAGTATAACTCACAAACCTTCTTCTCGTTCTACTAAAAAAGTTCCAAATGTTTTATTTTGCCGTGTTTAATATATATTCGTTATTTCCTATTTTGGTTGTTCTGTGTTATTCTTGCTGGACCTTTTACCGGGTCCACGACAGTAATATTAACCAAACGTCATTATTTAATTAATAATTATCTACACAATTTATTTGTAGTCTAGGGTTCATTTCTTCAAATAAAACCATGAAACTTAGAGAGGAAACTGGCAATATCAAATAAAACTTTAGCACTTTCATAAAGTACACAATTTCGCTTTCTAACAATTTTCTTGATCATAAAAATGGAACCAGGTGCGGGATTCTTCCGAGATACTCGTACAGCGTAACATAAGATGAGATGTTTTATGTTACTTAGAAAGGAGATGGGCAGCAGCACGCTGAAAACTATGTAATTTAAAAACAAAATATTTATTTGTTTATTTTTTATGATTATCAGACTGACTTTATGAAAAATTGCTTTAAATATTTAACTTGTTATTTCATAAAACCAATTTACATCGTCATAATCATAAAAATTGTCATTTCATATTACCAATTCACATCCCCCAAATCGTAATAATTGTTATTTCATGAAACCAATTTGCATCGTCATAATCATAAAAATTGTCATTTCATATTACCAATTCACATCCCCCAAATCGTAATAATTGTTATTTCATAAAAACAATTTACATAGTCATAATCATAAAAATTGTCATTTCATATTACCAATTCACATCCCCCAAGTCGGAATAATTGTTATTTCATAAAACCAATTTACATAGTCATAATCATAAAAATTGTCATTTCATATTACCAATTCACATCCCCCAAATCGTAATAATTGTTATTTCATGAAACCAATTTGCATAGTCATAATCATAAAAATTGTCATTTCATATTACCAATTCACATCCCCCAAGTCGTAATAATTGTTATTTCATAAATCCAATTTGCATCGTCATAATCATAAAAATTGTCATTTCATATTAACAATTCACATCGCCCAAATCGTAATAATTGTTATTTCATGAAACCAATTTGCATCGTCATAATCATAAAAATTGTCATTTCATATTACCAATTCACATCGCCCAAATCGTAATAATTGTTATTTCATAAAACCAATTTGCATCGTCATAATCATAAAAATTGTCATTTCATATTACCAATTCACATCCCCCAAGTCGTAATAATTGTTATTTCATAAAACCAATTTACATAGTCATAACCATAAAAATTGTCATTTCATATTACCAATTCACATCCCCCAAATCGTAATAATTGTTATTTCATGAAACCAATTTGCATCGTCATAATCATAAAAATTGTCATTTCATATTACCAATTCACATCCCCCAAATCGTAATAATTGTTATTTCATAACACCAATTTGCATCGTCATAATCATAAAAATTGTCATTTCATATTACAAATTCACATCCCCCAAATCTTAATAATTGTTATTTCATAACACCAATTTGCATCGTCATAATCATAAAAATTGTCATTTCATATTACCAATTCACATCCCCCAAATCGTAATAATTGTTATTTCATAACACCAATTTGCATCGTCATAATCATAAAAATTGTCATTTCATATTACAAATTCACATCCCACAAATCTTAATAATTGTTATTTCATAACACCAATTTGCATCGTCATAATCATAAAAATTGTCATTTCATATTACCAATTCACATCCCCCAAATCGTAATAATTGTTATTTCATAAAACCAATTTGCATAGTCATAATCATAAAAATTGTCATTTCATATTACCAATTCACATCCCCCAAATCGTAATAATTGTTATTTCATAACACCAATTTGCATCGTCATAATCATAAAAATTGTCATTTCATATTACCAATTCACATCCCCCAAATCGTAATAATTGTTATTTCATAAAAGCAATTTGCATCGTCATAATCATAAATATTGTCATTTCATATTACCAATTCACATCCCCAAGTCGTAGTAATTGTTATATCATATCACCAATTTACATCGTCACGATCGTAATAATTGTTATTTCATATCATCAATGCACATCGTCACGATTGCGATAATTGGTATCTCATATCAACAATATATACCGTGAAGATCGTAGTAATTGCTATTTCATATAATCTACTAACATCATCAAGATCATCGTGATTGTTATTTCATATCACCAATTTATATCGTCAAGATCGTAATAACTGTTACTTTATATCACTCCTCTACATCGTCAAGATGGTAATAATTGTTATTTCATATAATCAAAACACATCGACAAAATTGTGATAATTGTTATTTCATATCACCATATTAAATCGTCAAGATCGTGATAATTGTCATCTCATATCATCTATTCACATCAAGATTGTAATAGTTGTACTTTCATATCAGTAATTTACATAGTCAAAATCGTAATAATTGTTACTTCATGTCACCAGTTTACATTGTCAAGATTGTGATAATTCTTATTTCATATCAACTGTGTACATTGTCAAGATCGTGATAATTGTTATTTCATATCACCCATTTACATTGTCAAGATCGTGATGATTGTTATTTTATATCACCCATTTACATTGTCAAGATCGTAATAATTGTTATTTCATATCACCTGTTTACATTGTCAAGATCGTGATAAATGTTATTTCATATCACCTGTTTACATTGTCAAGGTATGGATAATTGTTATTTGGTATCACCTGTTTACATTGTCAAGATCGTGATAATTGTTATTTCATATCACCCATTTACATTGTCAAGATCGTGATAATCGTTATTTCATATCACCTGTTTACATTGTCAAGATCGTGATAATTGTTATTTCATATCACCTGTTTACATTGTCAAGATCGTGATAATTGTTATTTCATATCACCCATTTACATTGTCAAGATCGTGATAATTGTTATTTCATATCACCTGTTTACATTGTCAAGATCGTGATAATTGTTACTTCATATCACCCATTTACATTGTCAAGATCGTGATAATTGTTATTTCATATCACCGATTTACATTGTCAAGATCGTGATAATTGTTATTTTTTATCACCCATTTACATTGTCAAGATCGTAAAAATTGTTATTTCATATCACCTGTTTACATTGTCAAGATCGTGATAATTGTTATTTCATATCAACTGTTTACATTGTCAAGATCGTGATAATTGTTATTTCATATCACCTGTTTACATTGTCAAGGTCGTGATAATTGTTATTTCATATCACCCATTTACATTGTCAAGATCGTGATAATTGTTATTTTATATCACCCATTTACATTGTCAAGAACGTAATAATTTTTATTTCATATCACCTGTTTACATTGACAAGATCGTGATGAATGTTATTTCATACCACCTGTTTACATTGTCAAGGTCGTGATAATTGTTATTTCGTATCACCTGTTTACATTGTGAAGATCGTGATAATTGTTATTTCATATCACCCATTTACATTGTCAAGATCGTGATAATTGTTATTTCATATCACCTGTTTACATTGTCAAGATCGTGATAATTGTTATTTCATATCACCCATTTACATTTTCAAGATCGTAATAATTGTTATTTCATATCACCTGTTTACATTGTCAAGATCGTGATAATTGTTATTTCATATCACCTGCTTACATTGTCAAGGTCGTGATAATTTTTATTTCATATCACCCATTTACATTTTCAAGATCGTAATAATTGTTATTTCATATTACCTGCTTACATTGTCAAGATCGTGATAATTGTTATTTCATATCACCTGTTTACATTGTCAAGGTCGTGATAATTGTTATTTCATATCACCTGTTTACATTGTCAAGATTGTGATAATTGTTATTACATATCACCTATTTACATTGTCAAGATCGTGATAATTGTTATTTCATATCACCCATTTACATTGTCAAGATCGTAATAATTGTTATTTCATATCACCTGTTTACATTGTCAAGATCGTGATAATTGTTATTTCATATCACCTGTTTACATTGTCAAGATCGTGATAATTGTTATTTCATATCACCATATTAAATCGTTAAGATCGTGATAATTGTCATCTCATATCATCTATTCACATCAATATTGTAATAGTTGAACTTTCATTACAGTAATTTACATAGTCAAAATCGTAATAATTGTTACTTCATGTCACCAGTTTACATTGACAAGATCGTAATAATTGTTATTTCATATCACCTGTTTACATTGTCAAGGACGTGATAATTGTTATTACATATCACCTGTTTACATTGTCAAGATCGTGATAATAGTTATTTCATATCACCTGTTTACATTGTCAAGATCGTGATAATTGTTAATTCATATCACCCATTTACATTGTCAAGATAGTGATAATTGTTATTTCATATCAACAGTTTACATTGTCAAGATCGTGATAATTGTTATTTTATATCACCCATTTACATTGTCAAGATCCTAATAATTGTTATTTCATATCACCTGTTTACATTGTCAAGATCATGATAATTGTTATTTCATATCACCTGTTTACATTGTCAAGGTCGTGATAATTGTTATTTCGTATCACCTGTTTACATTGTCAAGATCGTGATAATTGTTATTTCATATCACCCATTTACATTGTCAAGATCGTGATAATCGTTATTTCATATCACCTGTTTACAATGTCAAGATCGTGATAATTGTTATTTCATATCACCCATTTACATTGTCAAGATCGTGATAATTGTTATTTTACATCACCCATTTACATTGTCAAGATCGTAATAATTGTTATTTCATATCACCTGTTTACATTGTCAAGATCGTGATAATTGTTATATCATATCACCCATTTACATTGTCAAGCTCGTGATAATTGTTATTTCATATCACCCATTTACATTGTCAAGATCGTGATAAATGTTATTTCATATCACCATATTAAATCGTCAAGATCGTGATAATTGTCACCTCATATCATCTATTCACATCAATATTGTAATAGTTGTACTTTCATATCAGTAATTTACATAGTCAAAATCGTAATAATTGTTAATTCATGTCACCAGTTTACATTGTCAAGATCGTGATAATTCTTATTTCATATCAACTGATTACATTGTCAAGATCGTGATAATTGTTATTACATATCACCCATTTACATTGTCAAAATCGTGATAATTGTTATTTTATATCACCCATTTTCATTGTCAAGATCGTAATAATTGTTATTTCATATCACCTGTTTACATTGTCAAGATCGTGATAATTGTTATTTCATATCACCTGATTATATTGTCAAGGTCGTGATAATTGTTATTTCGTATCACCTGTTTACATTGTCAAGGTCGTGATAATTGTTATTTCGTATCACCTGTTTACATTGTCAAGGTCGTGATAATTGTTATTTCATATCACCCATTTACATTGTCTAGATCGTGACAATCGTTATTTCATATCACCTGTTTACATTGTCAAGATCGTAATAATTGTTATTTCATATCACCTGTTTACATTGTCAAGTTCGTGATAATTGTTATTTCATATCACCTGTTTACATTGTCAAGATCGTGATAATTGTTATTTCATATCACCTGTTTACATTGCCAAGATCGTGATAATTGTTATTTCATATCACCTGTTTACATTGTCAAGATCGTGATAGTTGCTATTTCATATCACGCATTTACATTGTCAAGATCGTGATAATTGTTATTTCATATCCCCTGTTTACATTGTCAAGATCGTGATAATTGTTATGTTATATCACCTGTTTGCATTGTTAAGATCGTGATAATTGTTATTTCATATCACCTGTTTACATTGTCAAGGTCGTGATAATTGTTATTTAATATCACCTATTTACATTGTCAAGATCGTAATAATTGTTATTTCATATCACCTGTTTACATTGTCAAGATCGTGATAATTGTTATTTCATATCACCTGTTTACATTGTCAAGGTCGTGATAATTGTTATTTCATATCACCTGTTTACATTGTCAAGATCGTGATAATTGTTATTTCATATCACCTGTTTACATTGTCAAGATCGTGATAATTGTTATTTCATATCACCTGTTTACATTGTCAAGATCGTGATAATTGTTACGTCATATCAACTGTTTACATTGTCAAGATCGTGATAATTGTTATTTTATATCACCCATTTACATTGTCAAGATCGTAATAATTGTTATTTCATATCACCTGTTTACATTATCAAGATCGTGATAATTGTTATCTCATATCACCTGTTTACTTTGTCAAGGTCGTGATAATTGTTATCTCATATCACCTGTTTCGTTGTCAACATTGTGATAATTGTTATTTCATATCACCCATTTACATTGTCAAGATCGTGATAATTGTTATTTCATATCACCTGTTTACATTTTCAAGATCCTGATAATTGTTATTTCATATCACCCATTTATATTGTCAAGATAGTAATAATTGTTGTTTCATATCACCCATTTACATTGTCAAGATCGTGATAATTGTTATTTCATATCACCTGTTTACATTGTCAAGATAGTAATAATTGTTATCTCATATCACCTGTTTACATTGTCAAGGTCGTGATAATTGATATTTCGTATCAACTGTTCACATTGTCAAGATCGTGATAATTGTTATTTCATATCACCCATTTACATGGTCAATATCCTGATAATCGTTATTACATATCACCTGTTTACATTGTCAAGATCGTGATAATTGTTATATCATATCAACTGTTTACATTTTCAAGATCGTGATAATTGTTATTTCATATCACCCATTTACATTGTCAAGATCGTGATAATTGTTATTTCATATCACCCATTTACATTGTCAAGATCGTGATAATTGTTATTTTATATCACCTGTTTACATTGTCAAGGTCGTGATAATTGTTATTTCACATCACCCATTTACATTGTCAAGATCGTAATAATTGGTATTTCATATCACCTGTTTATATTGTCAAGATCGTGATAATTGTTATTTTATATCACCTGTTTACATAGTCAAGATCGTGATAATTGTTATTTCATATCACCATATTAAATCGTCAAGATCGTGATAATTGTCGTCTCATATCTTCTATTCACATCAATATTGTAATAGTTGTATTTTCATATCAGTAATTTACATAGTCAAAATCGTAATAATTGTTACTTCATGTCACCAGTTTACATTGTCAAGATCGTGATAATTCTTATTTCATATCAACTGTTTACATTCTCAAGGTCGTGATAATTGTTATTTCATATCACCTGTTTACATTGTCAAGGTCGTGATAATTGTTATTTCATATCACCCATTTACATTGTCAAGATCGTGATAATTGTTATTTCATATCACCTGTTTACATTGTCAATATCGTGATAATTGTTATTTCATATCACCTGTTTACATTGACAAGATCGTGATAATTGTTATTTCATATCACCTGTTTACATTGTCAAGATCGTGATAATTGTTATTTCATATCACCCATTTACATTGTCAAGAACGTGATAATTGTTATTTTATATCACCCATTTACATTGTCAAGACCGTGATAATTGTTATCTCATATCACCTGTTTACATTGTCAAGATCGTAATAATTGTTATTTCATATCACCTGTTTACATTTTCAAGATCGTGATAATTGTTATTTCATATCACCTGTTTACATTGTCAAGGTCGTGATAATTGTTATTTCATATCACCTGTTTACATCGTCAAGATCGTGATAGTTGTTATTTCATATCACGCATTTACATTGTCAAGATCGTGATAATTGTTATTTCATATCCCCTGTTTACATTGTCAAGATCGTGATAATTGTTATGTTATATCACCTGTTTGCATTGTCAAGATCGTGATAATTGTTATTTCATATCACCTGTTTACATTGTCAAGGTCGTGATAATTGTTATTTCATATCACCCATTTACATTGTCAAGATCGTAATAATTGTTATTTCATATCACTTGTTCACACTGTCAAGATAGTTATAATTGTTATTTCATATCACCTGTTGACATTGTCAAGATCGTGATAATTGTTGTTTGATATCATCTTTTTACATTGTCAAGATCGTGATAATTGTTATTTCATATCACCCATTTACATTGTCAAGATCGTGATAATTGTTATTTCATATGACCTGTTTACATTGTCAAGATCGTGATAATTGTTATTTCATATCACCTGTTTACATTGTCAAGATCGTGATAATTGTTGTTTGATATCATCTTTTTACATTGTCAAGATCGTGATAATTGTTATTTCATATCACCCATTTACATTGTCAAGATCGTGATAATTGTTATTTCATATCACCCATTTAAATTGTCAAGATCGTGATAATTGTTATTTTATATCACCCATTTACATTGTCAAGATCGTAATAATTGTTATTTCATATCACCTGTTTACATTGTCAAGATCGTGATAATTGTTATTTCATATCACCTGTTTACATTGTCAAGATCGTGATAATTGTTATTTCATATCACCCATTTACATTGTCATGATCGTGATAATTGTTATTTCATATCACCCATTTATATTGTCAAGATAGTAATAATTGTTGTTTCATATCACCTGTTTACATTGTCAAGGTCGTGATAATTGTTATTTCATATCACCTGTTTACATTGTCAAGATCGTGATAATTGTTATTTCATATCACCTGTTTACATTGTCAAGATCGTGATAATTGTTATTTCATATCACCTGTTTACATTGTCAAGATCGTGATAATTGTTACTTCATATCAACTGTTTACATTGTCAAGATCGTGATAATTGTTATTTTATATCACCCATTTACATTGTCAAGATCGTAATAATTGTTATTTCATATCACCTGTTTACATTATCAAGATCGTGATAATTGTTATTTCATATCACCTGTTTACTTTGTCAAGGTCGTCATAATTGTTATCTCATATCACCTGTTTACGTTGTCAACATTGTGATAATTGTTATTTCATATCATCCATTTACATTGTCAAGATCGTGATAATTGTTATTTCATATCACCTGTTTACATTGTCAAGATCCTGATAATTGTTATTTCATATCACCTGTTTACATTGTCAAGATCGTGATAATTGTTATTTCATATCACCCATTTACATTGTCAAGATCGTAATAATTGTTATTTCATATCACCTGTTTACATTGTCAAGTTCGTGATAATTGTTATTTCATAGGACCTGTTTACATTGTCAAGATCGTGATAATTGTTATTTCATATCACCTGTTTACATTGCCAAGATCGTGATAATTGTTATTTCATATCAACTGTTCACATTGTCAAGATCGTGATAATTGTTATTTCATATCACCCATTTACATTGTCAAGATCGTGATAATTGTTATTTTATATAACCCATTTACATTGTCAAGATCGTAATAATTGTTATTTCATATCATCTGTTCACATTGTCAAGATCGTGATAATTGTTATTTCATACCACCTGTTTACATTGTCAAGGTCGTGATAATTGTTATTTCATATCACCCATTTACATTGTCAAGATCGTGATAATTGTTATTTTATATCACCCATTTACATTGTCAAGATCGTAATAATTGTTATTTCATATCACCTGTTTACATTGTCAAGATCGTGATAATTGTTATCTCATATCACCTGTTTACATTGTCAAGGTCGTGATAATTGATATTTCGTATCACCTGTTCACATTGTCAAGATCGTGATAATTGTTATTTCATATCACCCATTTACATGGTCAAGATCCTGATAATCGTTATTACATATCACCTGTTTACATTGTCAAGATCGTGATAATTGTTATATCATATCAACTGTTTACAGTTTCAAGATCGTGATAATTGTTATTTCATATCACCCATTTACATTGTCAAGATCGTGATCATTGTTATTTCATATCACCCATTTACATTGTCAAGATCGTGATAATTGTTATTTTATATCACCCATTTACATTGTCAAGATCGTAATAATTGTTATTTCATATCACCTGTTTACATTGTCAAGATCGTGATAATTGTTATTTCATATCACCTGTTTACATTGTCAAGATCGTGATAATTGTTATTTCATATCACCCATTTATATTGTCATGATCGTGATAATTGTTATTTCATATCACCCATTTATATTGTCAAGATAGTAATAATTGTTGTTTCATATCACCTGTTTACATTGTCAAGGTCGTGATAATTGTTATTTCATATCACCTGTTTACATTGTCAAGATCGTGATAATTGTTGTTTCATATCACCTGTTTACATTGTCAAGATCGTGATAATTGTTATTTCATATCACCTGTTTACATTGACAAGATCGTGATAATTGTTACTTCATATCAACTGTTTACATTGTCAAGATCGTGATAATTGTTATTTTATATCACCCATTTACATTGTCAAGATCGTAATAATTGTTATTTCATATCACCTGTTTACATTATCAAGATCGTGATAATTGTTATTTCATATCACCTGTTTACTTTGTCAAGGTCGTCATAATTGTTATCTCATATCACCTGTTTACGTTGTCAACATTGTGATAATTGTTATTTCATATCATCCATTTACATTGTCAAGATCGTGATAATTGTTATTTCATATCACCTGTTTACATTGTCAAGATCCTGATAATTGTTATTTCATATCACCTGTTTACATTGTCAAGATCGTGATAATTGTTATTTTATATCACCCATTTACATTGTCAAGATCGTAATAATTGTTATTTCATATCACCTGTTTACATTGTCAAGTTCGTAATAATTGTTATTTCATATGACCTGTTTACATTGTCAAGATCGTGATAATTGTTATTTCATATCACCTGTTTACATTGCCAAGATCGTGATAATTGTTATTTCATATCAACTGTTCACATTGTCAAGATCGTGATAATTGTTATTTCATATCACCCATTTACATTGTCAAGATCGTGATAATTGTTATTTTATATAACCCATTTACATTGTCAAGATCGTAATAATTGTTATTTCATATCATCTGTTCACATTGTCAAGATCGTGATAATTGTTATTTCATATCACCTGTTTACATTGTCAAGGTCGTGATAATTGTTATTTCATATCACCCATTTACATTGTCAAGATCGTGATAATTGTTATTTTATATCACCCATTTACATTGTCAAGATCGTAATAATTGTTATTTCATATCACCTGTTTACATTGTCAAGATCGTGATAATTGTTATCTCATATCACCTGTTTACATTGTCAAGGTCGTGATAATTGATATTTCGTATCACCTGTTCACATTGTCAAGATCGTGATAATTGTTATTTCATATCACCCATGTACATGGTCAAGATCCTGATAATCGTTATTACATATCACCTGTTTACATTGTCAAGATCGTGATAATTGTTATATCATATCAACTGTTTACATTTTCAAGATCGTGATAATTGTTATTTCATATCACCCATTTACATTGTCAAGATCGTGATCATTGTTATTTCATATCACCCATTTACATTGTCAAGATCGTGATAATTGTTATTTTATATCACCTGTTTACATTGTCAAGATCGTGATAATTGTTATTTCACATCACCCATTTACATTGTCAAGATCGTAATAATTGGTATTTCATATCACCTGTTTATATTGTCAAGATCGTGATAATTGTTATTTTATATCACCTGTTTACATTGTCAAGATCGTGATAATTGTTATTTCATATCACCATATTAAATCGTCAAGATCGTGATAATTGTCATCTCATATCATCTATTCACATCAATATTGTAATAGTTGTACTTTCATATCAGTAATTTACATAGTCAAAATCGTAATAATTGTTACTTCATGTCACCAGTTTACATTGTCAAGATCGTGATAATTCTTATTTCATATCAACTGTTTACATTGTCAAGATCGTGATAATTGTTATTTCATATCACCTGTTTACATTGTCAAGGTCGTGATAATTGTTATTTCATATCACCTGTTTACATTGTCAAGGTCGTGATAATTGTTATTTCATATCACCCATTTACATTGTCAAGATCGTGATAATTGTTATTTCATATCACCTGTTTACATTGTCAATATCGTGATAATTGTTATTTCATATCACCTGTTTACGTTGACAAGATCGTGATAATTGTTGTTTGATATCACCTGTTTACATTGTCAAGATCGTGATAATTGTTATTTCATATCACCCATTTACATTGTCAAGATCGTGATAATTGTTATTTTATATCACCCATTTACATTGTCAAGACCGTGATAATTGTTATCTCATATCACCTGTTTACATTGTCTAGATCGTAATAATTGTTATTTCATATCACCTGTTTACATTTTCAAGATCGTGATAATTGTTATTTCATATCACCTGTTTACATTGTCAAGGTCGTGATAATTGTTATTTCATATCACCTGTTTACATTGTCAAGATCGTGATAGTTGCTATTTCATATCACGCATTTACATTGTCAAGATCGTGATAATTGTTATTTCATATCCCCTGTTTACATTGTCAAGATCGTGATAATTGTTATGTTATATCACCTGTTTGCATTGTCAAGATCGTGATAATTGTTATTTCATATCACCTGTTTACATTGTCAAGGTCGTGATAATTGTTATTTTATATCACCTATTTACATTGTCAAGATCGTAATAATTGTTATTTCATATCACTTGTTTACACTGTCAAGATAGTTATAATTGTTATTTCATATCACCCATTTACATTGTCAAGATCGTGATAATTGTTATTTTATATCACCTGTTTACATTGTCAAGATCGTGATAATTGTTATTTCACATCACCCATTTACATTGTCAAGATCGTAATAATTGGTATTTCATATCACCTGTTTATATTGTCAAGATCGTGATAATTGTTATTTTATATCACCTGTTTACATTGTCAAGATCGTGATAATTGTTATTTCATATCACCATATTAAATCGTCAAGATCGTGATAATTGTCATCTCATATCATCTATTCACATCAATATTGTAATAGTTGTACTTTCATATCAGTAATTTACATAGTCAAAATCGTAATAATTGTTACTTCATGTCACCAGTTTACATTGTCAAGATCGTGATAATTCTTATTTTATATCAACTGTTTACATTGTCAAGATCGTGATAATTGTTATTTCATATCACCTGTTTACATTGTCAAGGTCGTGATAATTGTTATTTCATATCACCTGTTTACATTGTCAAGGTCGTGATAATTGTTATTTCATATCACCCATTTACATTGTCAAGATCGTGATAATTGTTATTTCATATCACCTGTTTACATTGTCAATATCGTGATAATTGTTATTCCATATCACCTGTTTACGTTGACAAGATCGTGATAATTGTTGTTTGATATCACCTGTTTACATTGTCAAGATCGTGATAATTGTTATTTCATATCACCCATTTACATTGTCAAGATCGTGATAATTGTTATTTTATATCACCCATTTACATTGTCAAGACCGTGATAATTGTTATCTCATATCACCTGTTTACATTGTCTAGATCGTAATAATTGTTATTTCATATCACCTGTTTACATTTTCAAGATCGTGATAATTGTTATTTCATATCACCTGTTTACATTGTCAAGGTCGTGATAATTGTTATTTCATATCACCTGTTTACATTGTCAAGATCGTGATAATTGTTATTTCATATCACCTGTTTACATTGTCAAGATCGTGATAATTGTTACTTCATATCAACTGTTTACATTGTCAAGATCGTGATAATTGTTATTTTATATCACCCATTTACATTGTCAAGATCGTAATAATTGTTATTTCATATCACCTGTTTACATTATCAAGATCGTGATAATTGTTATTTCATATCACCTGTTTACTTTGTCAAGGTCGTCATAATTGTTATCTCATATCACCTGTTTACGTTGTCAACATTGTGATAATTGTTATTTCATATCATCCATTTACATTGTCAAGATCGTGATAATTGTTATTTCATATCACCTGTTTACATTGTCAAGATCCTGATAATTGTTATTTCATATCACCTGTTTACATTGTCAAGATCGTGATAATTGTTATTTCATATCACCCATTTACATTTTCAAGATCGTAATAATTGTTATTTCATATCACCTGTTTACATTGTCAAGTTCGTGATAATTGTTATTTCATATGGCCTGTTTACATTGTCAAGATCGTGATAATTGTTATTTCATATCACCTGTTTACATTGCCAAGATCGTGATAATTGTTATTTCATACCAACTGTTCACATTGTCAAGATCGTGATAATTGTTATTTCATATCACCCATTTACATTGTCAAGATCGTGATAATTGTTATTTTATATAACCCATTTACATTGTCAAGATCGTAATAATTGTTATTTCATATCATCTGTTCACATTGTCAAGATCGTGATAATTGTTATTTCATATCACCTGTTTACATTGTCAAGGTCGTGATAATTGTTATTTCATATCACCCATTTACATTGTCAAGATCGTGATAATTGTTATTTTATATCACCCATTTACATTGTCAAGATCGTAATAAATGTTATTTCATATCACCTGTTTACATTGTCAAGATCGTGATAATTGTTATCTCATATCACCTGTTTACATTGTCAAGGTCGTGATAATTGATATTTCGTATCACCTGTTCACATTGTCAAGATCGTGATAATTGTTATTTCATATCACCCATGTACATGGTCAAGATCCTGATAATCGTTATTACATATCACCTGTTTACATTGTCAAGATCGTGATAATTGTTATATCATATCAACTGTTTACATTTTCAAGATCGTGATAATTGTTATTTCATATCACCCATTTACATTGTCAAGATCGTGATCATTGTTATTTCATATCACCCATTTACATTGTCAAGATCGTGATAATTGTTATTTTATATCACCTGTTTACATTGTCAAGATCGTGATAATTGTTATTTCACATCACCCATTTACATTGTCAAGATCGTAATAATTGGTATTTCATATCACCTGTTTATATTGTCAAGATCGTGATAATTGTTATTTTATATCACCTGTTTACATTGTCAAGATCGTGATAATTGTTATTTCATATCACCATATTAAATCGTCAAGATCGTGATAATTGTCATCTCATATCATTTATTCACATCAATATTGTAATAGTTGTACTTTCATATCAGTAATTTACATAGTCAAAATCGTAATAATTGTTACTTCATGTCACCAGTTTACATTGTCAAGATCGTGATAATTCTTATTTCATATCAACTGTTTACATTGTCAAGATCGTGATAATTGTTATTTCATATCAACTGTTTACATTGTCAAGGTCGTGATAATTGTTATTTCATATCACCTGTTTACATTGTCAAGGTCGTGATAATTGTTATTTCATATCACCCATTTACATTGTCAAGATCGTGATAATTGTTATTTCATATCACCTGTTTACATTGTCAATATCGTGATAATTGTTATTTCATATCACCTGTTTACGTTGACAAGATCGTGATAATTGTTGTTTGATATCACCTGTTTACATTGTCAAGATCGTGATAATTGTTATTTCATATCACCCATTTACATTGTCAAGATCGTGATAATTGTTATTTTATATCACCCATTTACATTGTCAAGACCGTGATAATTGTTATCTCATATCACCTGTTTACATTGTCTAGATCGTAATAATTGTTATTTCATATCACCTGTTTACATTTTCAAGATCGTGATAATTGTTATTTCATATCACCTGTTTACATTGTCAAGGTCGTGATAATTGTTATTTCATATCACCTGTTTACATTGTCAAGATCGTGATAGTTGCTATTTCATATCACGCATTTACATTGTCAAGATCGTGATAATTGTTATTTCATATCCCCTGTTTACATTGTCAAGATCGTGATAATTGTTATGTTATATCACCTGTTTGCATTGTTAAGATCGTGATAATTGTTATTTCATATCACCTGTTTACATTGTCAAGGTCGTGATAATTGTTATTTTATATCACCTATTTACATTGTCAAGATCGTAATAATTGTTATTTCATATCACTTGTTTACACTGTCAAGATAGTTATAATTGTTATTTCATATCACCCATTTACATTGTCAAGATCGTGATAATTGTTATTTTATATCACCTGTTTACATTGTCAAGATCGTGATAATTGTTATTTCACATCACCCATTTACATTGTCAAGATCGTAATAATTGGTATTTCATATCACCTGTTTATATTGTCAAGATCGTGATAATTGTTATTTTATATCACCTGTTTACATTGTCAAGATCGTGATAATTGTTATTTCATATCACCATATTAAATCGTCAAGATCGTGATAATTGTCATCTCATATCATCTATTCACATCAATATTGTAATAGTTGTACTTTCATATCAGTAATTTACATAGTCAAAATCGTAATAATTGTTACTTCATGTCACCAGTTTACATTGTCAAGATCGTGCTAATTCTTATTTTATATCAACTGTTTACATTGTCAAGATCGTGATAATTGTTATTTCATATCACCTGTTTACATTGTCAAGGTCGTGATAATTGTTATTTCATATCACCTGTTTACATTGTCAAGGTCGTGATAACTGTTATTTCATATCACCCATTTACATTGTCAAGATCGTGATAATTGTTATTTCATATCACCTGTTTACATTGTCAATATCGTGATAATTGTTATTTCATATCACCTGTTTACGTTGACAAGATCGTGATAATTGTTGTTTGATATCACCTGTTTACATTGTCAAGATCGTGATAATTGTTATTTCATATCACCCATTTACATTGTCAAGATCGTGATAATTGTTATTTTATATCACCCATTTACATTGTCAAGACCGTGATAATTGTTATCTCATATCACCTGTTTACATTGTCTAGATCGTAATAATTGTTATTTCATATCACCTGTTTACATTTTCAAGATCGTGATAATTGTTATTTCATATTACCTGTTTACATTGTCAAGGTCGTGATAATTGTTATTTCATATCACCTGTTTACATTGTCAAGATCGTGATAGTTGCTATTTCATATCACGCATTTACATTGTCAAGATCGTGATAATTGTTATTTCATATCCCCTGTTTACATTGTCAACATCGTGATAATTGTTATGTTATATCACCTGTTTGCATTGTCAAGATCGTGATAATTGTTATTTCATATCACCTGTTTACATTGTCAAGGTCGTGATAATTGTTATTTCATATCACCTGTTTACATTGTCAAGGTCGTGATAACTGTTATTTCATATCACCCATTTACATTGTCAAGATCGTGATAATTGTTATTTCATATCACCTGTTTACATTGTCAATATCGTGATAATTGTTATTTCATATCACCTGTTTACGTTGACAATATCGTGATAATTGTTGTTTGATATCACCTGTTTACATTGTCAAGATCGTGATAATTGTTATTTCATATCACCCATTTACATTGTCAAGATCGTGATAATTGTTATTTTATATCACCCATTTACATTGTCAAGACCGTGATAATTGTTATCTCATATCACCTGTTTACATTGTCTAGATCGTAATAATTGTTATTTCATATCACCTGTTTACATTTTCAAGATCGTGATAATTGTTATTTCATATTACCTGTTTACATTGTCAAGGTCGTGATAATTGTTATTTCATATCACCTGTTTACATTGTCAAGATCGTGATAGTTGCTATTTCATATCACGCATTTACATTGTCAAGATCGTGATAATTGTTATTTCATATCCCCTGTTTACATTGTCAACATCGTGATAATTGTTATGTTATATCACCTGTTTGCATTGTCAAGATCGTGATAATTGTTATTTCATATCACCTGTTTACATTGTCAAGGTCGTGATAATTGTTATTTTATATCACCTATTTACATTGTCAAGATCGTAATAATTGTTATTTCATATCACTTGTTTACACTGTCAAGATAGTTATAATTGTTATTTCATATCACCCATTTATATTGTCAAGATCGTGATAATTGTTATTTCATATCACCTGTTTACATTGTCAAGATAGTAATAATTGTTGTTTCATATCACCCATTTACATTGTCAAGATCGTGATAATTGTTATTTCATATCACCTGTTTACATTGTCAAGATAGTAATAATTGTTGTTTCATATCACCCATTTACATTGTCAAGATCGTGATAATTGTTATTTCATATCACCTGTTTACATTGTCAAGATCGTGATAATTG
>JBBBDQ010000508.1:0-27500 GCA_037127315.1 Ascarosepion bandense | reverse complement strand
CAGTTAAGTGCCATACGTGATACACGCTTGGGCGATCATGTCTCGAAAGAGACATGACTGACTGGGCAGAAGATTATCCCACAGTAGGTTGCCATTGCTTTCTGCGGTAGACTGGTTGCCGACCAAGGCTATAGAACCCAATGTGTTCTGTTATTTAACCCATAACTGGAAGGAAGAGACGGATTAATACCTTTCCCAAGGGTATTTGAGCGTAAGTGAATAGAATGAATTCGACTGGAATTCGAACTCGGCTCCCCGGCTTCTCGTTCCCAGTCGATATCCACTGTACCACAACGCACATCCGCTGACTCTATATACATAAACAAAATTCATCCTTGATAATTCCCCTTCCCTTTTTGGACTTCACTTAAACGTTACTACTCTTCTTTCGTATAATTTATTGCTAACGATTTACTCCTGATGAGATGTTGGATGAAAGGGCCTTAGAGACAAATATTTTCCTTGTTTTTAAAATATTATATATATATATATATATATATATATATATATATATATATATATATATATATATTGATTGATTGTTTAATTACTTAGTTTGTGGTCATAATAAAATTAGACCATTACACATTTGTATTAAAAGTGTTCAATACAATGATATTGTAGAACATTTGAATACTCATTTGTAAACGAGTTATTACGCGACATAGGTATCTACCATGTTGTGTCTTCAGGCGATTTGCAATAACTGATTTTACCGATATTTTTGTTTTTTTAAAGAACGTTCAAGTGACGGGGATTTTTTGTGTGAGCGTTCCAAAAAATCCCCGTTACGTAGAGTTCTTAAAAAAAAAAAAAGAAAGAAAGTAAAATCAGTTATCGCAAATCACCTAAAGACAACACATGGTAGAAAACTAGATCGCGTAATAACTCGTTTACAAATGAAGAATATATATATATATATATATATCTTTGTCTTTAAAATATTATATATATATATATATATATATATATATGTATATATTTGTCTTTAAAATATTATATATATATATATATATATATATATATATATATATATATATATATATCGTTATGTCTTGAAGGCTGTCACAATGCGTTGAGTAAAATAAAGGAAGGCAAGGAGGTTTTTGGGTATTACCTATTTATTGAAATAATAACTAGGTAATACCCAAAAACTTTTTTGTTTGGGGTATTTTCATGGTTATTACCTATTTATTAAAATGATAAATAGGTAATACTCAAAAAACTTCTTTACCCTCCTTTATTTTACTCAACTCATTGTGACAGCCTTCAAGACATATCCATTTACCTATTTTATGCAATGCTTCAAGCAAATTACAAAACTTTACTATATATATATATATATATATATATATATATGTGTGTGTGTGTGTGTGTATGTATGTATATTACTGATAAAAATTCATATTTCCCAAGATTGTATAACCACTTTAAAGAATGAAACCAACACAAACATCATCGTCGATCATAATCATTATGGTAAAATAAAATCATCTGTTAGTATGTGTGTATGTGTAAAGAAAACGGAAGTAAGGGTAACGAAAAGA
Organism: Ascarosepion bandense; assembly: GCA_037127315.1. Taxonomy (NCBI): domain Eukaryota; kingdom Metazoa; phylum Mollusca; class Cephalopoda; order Sepiida; family Sepiidae; genus Ascarosepion; species Ascarosepion bandense. The sequence goes on along the minus strand of JBBBDQ010000508.1, from coordinate 25,953 downwards.
AAAGGTAAGTCGAAATAAATACATAAAAAAAATATATATGTAAAAAGAAATATAGAAAAGAAAGTTATCAGGCTTCGCCTGGCCTTTACATATTTTTCCCCAAGTTTCAACGCCTTTTTTCCGTTTTAATCCAAAATAGGGCTCGAATAATCTTAATATCAAAATAATTGCGTTATAAATTTAACTCATGTATAAAATGCAATAAAAGAAGTTAATCTATGATATAAGAAAATTATATGGCCAAAGAGAAGAAAAACAACTGATTTAAGGAATATTAAAATAGGAATATAAAATTCTTTCAAATTGGCAGAAGAAATACCATTAAAATCTCTCCGAAATCAAAAAAAAAAAAAAAAATAACAAGTAAGAAAAACATCTAGCATACGATTCCACACAAAAGCAACCCATAATTATTTACAAAGTTCAAAACACATATAGAATTACTCAACAAAAATGATATAATAAAGGAAATTTTAAAGAGAACTAAAATAATTTAAACCTAACGCTACCCCCCCCACCACCAAAAAAAAACATCCTAACTTCATCAAAATTCGAGCAACACAAAACACAGGGGGTGGGGCTACAAAATGCAACAAAAAATGTGGGGTATGCAACATAATAATAGAAGGAAAACACTTCAAGTTCGAAAACACAACTACATTCGAAATAAAAACAGATTTGAGTTGCAACTCTAAACACGTAATTTACGCTGTAAAATGCGTTGAATGTACAAAAATATACATGGGGGAGGGCGACACAAGGTCTGAATAAAAGAGTAGCCCTGCACAGAAGTAACATTAAACTAGCCAATAACAGGAAATTGTACGTCTTCTAACATTTACATGAATGCAGTGGAGGTAAATTCAGAGTAATGCTTAACTACCAAAATGCTCATGATAAAGGACACGCACACAGACACACAAAATTCAAACGCAAAAATCAAAACAACACACGCACTAAATTCAAATATTATCTCAAAATCAACAAAAAGAACTAGATGACCCGTAGAATAGAAATGAGTCAAAATAGCTAAAAGCAATTTTGAAGTATAAAGACGAAATCAAATTTCGCAAGTCATTAAAAATAAAATTATAGTCAACGAAGGTGACAAAAGAAACTTAACGAGCGAGTGTGGAAAAACCTAAAACGCACGCACACATATGAACTCTCTGACCTGTTAACCACTTGACTTATTTGTTTATACACGATACTTTGGCTATCAAAAAAACAAACGGATCTCGATATGTGAAGTTACAAGTTTATTCGTCTGAAGAGAGTCAATATTAGAATCGAAATACGTGTAGCGGCACAAATGCCATTATGGATAATTTAATATAACATACAAAAAGCCTGTAATATTAATAATAATAGCAACAATAAATCTCATCTTTAAACAAAACGTTCACGGCTTCTCGCACTTTTCTTATATATATATATATATATATATATATATATATATATATATATATTGTAAGAAATGACAGAACACGTATATTTTAAACCCACTCTTCATGCATTTACTTTTATAAAGAGTGCTTGATACAGTAGAGCTTTATGTTGTAAAAATTGTTACAATGGTTTATAAAAGCATAGTATCACTACATAAAAACTTTCATGTTTCGGAGCCGAACTGCTCCTCTTCGGGTGATATATATAACTGAAGATTTATTTTCAGTTCTACATCAGACTGCTATATATGAATATATTCATAGATAGATATGGACGTGATTTCTTCAACGTTGTTTAGCTGTGCCACAAGGCCGAAAATACAACAGTGCCAGTAAGGATCGAACTCAACACTCAGTTGAAGTAAGCTCTAGTGAGACCAGCTTGCTAACCACTGCACCACATCGTGGTGCCCAATGGACTGAGATAATCAACAGGCTGATATTCCCCGTTACGGGAGCGTTCTTAAAAAAAAACAAAAAAAAAACAACAACAATAATTGCGTATATTAGGTGTATGTTTAGGTCATGGAGGCTATCATAATGCGTTTAGTAAAATAAAGGAAAGTAAAGAAGGTGTTGGGTGTTACTTATTCACTATTCATTCATATTTCGAGATCAAAATCTCAACTTCAGAATGTTAGGAGAGCTTGTTTTCACGTTCGTCCACTCGTGGACCGTACCTTTCAACGAATGGTCAGCCTTCGCTGCTACTGATGTCGTTAAATGTAGTGAGTGTGTATGCGTGCGCCAGTGCGTACCTGTAAGTGTGTTTCAGCATGTATATATATATATATATATATATATATATATATATATATAAAGGTAGACATGGGCAAACCGAGATAGATAGATAGATAGATAGATAGATAGATAGATACATAGATAGATAGATAATGAACCGACTGAGATAGATAGATAGATAGATAGATAGATAGATAGATAGATAGATATGAACACGCTAATAGATAGATAGATAGATAGATAGATAGATAGATAGATAGATAGATAGATAGATAGATACAGACATATTGAATATTTGCTCTCTGTTGTAATGTAGGGTTTATCAATATGACCCCAGATTGATCACTTACTGAAACAGATATATATATATATATATATATAGATTGATAGATAGATAGACAGATAGATAGACAGATAAATAGATAGATAATGAACCGACTGAAATTGATAGATAAATAGATAGATAATGAACCGACTGAGATAGATAGATAGATAGATAGATAGATAGATAGATAGATAGATAGATAATGAACCGACTGAGATAGATAGATAGATAGATAGATAGATAGATAGATAGATAGATAGATACATATTAATATTGAATATTTGTCTGTTGTAATGTAGGGTTAATCAATATGACCCCAGATTGATCACTTACTGAAACATATATATATATATATATATATATATATATATATATATATATATAGATAGATTGATAGATAGATAGACAGATAAATAGATAGATAATGAACCGACTGAAATTGATAGATAAATAGATAGATAATGAACCGACTGAGATAGATAGATAGATAGATAGATAGATAGATAGATAGATAATAAGAACCGACTGAGATAGATAGATAGATAGATATAGATAGATAGATAGATAGATAGATAGATACAGGCATATTGAATATTTGCTCTCTGTTGTAATGTAGGGTTAATCAATATGACCCCAGATTGATCACTTACTGAAACATATATATATATATATATATATATATATATATATATATATATAGATAGATAGATAGATTGATAGATAGATAGACAGATAAATAGATAGATAATGAACCGACTGAAATTGATAGATAAATAGATAGATAATGAACCGACTGAGATAGATAGATAGATAGATAGATAGATAGATAGATAGATAGATAGAGACATATTGAATATTTGCTCTCTGTTGTAATGTAGGGTTAATCAATATGACCCCAGATTGATCACTTATAAAATAGGTAAATCTCGTGTAAGTAAACGTTTCCCTAAATTCTCTAAAAGTAAAGCTTTCAATAAGTACCTCATTCAATAAGTACCTCATTCAATAAGTACCTCATTCAATTTATTGTCTACAATTCCGAACGCAGACGTAAAACTGGTGAATTTCGAACCTGTAACATTTCTTCCGACGTTTTTTGAAAATTATTTCATCCTTTCTGGCAGATATCTGAAAAAATAATTCTACGCATAAAAATAAATAAAGAAAGAAAGTAGGAAAGAAAGAATGACAGTAAGTGAAGATGGAAGAGTCGAACGAAAGTGTGTCAGACAATTTCCATCACGTCCCTAACCCAGCATTTTTTTTCTTAATTGAAATTAAGCAGAAAGATAAAATGTAAACTGAGGAAAAAAAAAATGTAAGAAAAAAAAAAAAAAAGGAGGGAGGCTGTGAGAAGAAAAATAAAAAAATGGGAGAATGTTTAATAGCTAAAAATATTACATGTGAGTGTCTTCAGGAACAGAGACAGAAAGAGCGGGGTGTGTGAGAGAGCGAGCAAGTAAAAGAGAGAGAGAGAGAGAAATAGAGGAGGAGTGAGAGGGAGAGAAAGAGGAGTGAGAGCTATTGGGAAAAAAAAAGTAGAAACGGATATATGAGAAAGATAATGATAGTATCAGATAAAAAAGACAGAGAAAGGGAGAAAAGAAAATGAACCATAAGAGAGAGAGAGAGAGAGAGAGAGAGAGTGGGGAGTATATGTGAAAGAGAAGAGGAAGCAATCTGTGGAACGTTTGGTTGAAGATGAGAAAGGGGAGATAACTGTTATGCCAGCTAGTGGGCATGTATGTAAATCTAAGTGAGTCCAGATGTTGTTATAGTGATTTCAGAAGCACAATCCTCAACTCCGATTGGTTACTCACGCTTCCTGAATGTCCAACCCTCTATTTTTTTTTTCTGTTGTGACCCACTCTCAACGAAAGAAGAGAAAGATGTTTTCTTATTAATTTTTTCCTTTTTACATCTCCCGTTTTTTGTCTTACCTAATTGCCTTGGCGTTTTTTTTCATTGTTTTATTTTCTGGGAACTCCTGACCTGTCCTTGCCTTACAAAATCTCGTTTGATCCAACATTGTTAATTCAACATGGTGAAAAATATATTTAGAAAGACGAAACGAGATAAGGTGGAAATAGCAAATGAAAAATAAAATAGAATGAAAAATAAAATTAAAAGAGATAGAGAGACAGAGACAAAGAGAGTGAAAGAGAGACAAAGAGAAAGGTTTAGAGAGAGCGCGGGGTGGTGGTGAAGAGAACTGGAAATGAAAGTGAGGAGAGTAAGTTGGGAGGGATTTTAGTGCCTACTATTGACTCTTGCCTACCAAACTCTCAGTCACTAGCCAATCAGCAACTTCGGTTGGGGGTTGAATACTTGCACAGACACAGCCCCACCCCGAAGGTCTCTTCCTTTAAAGTCGTCAAATATTTGTAGTAACAAATAAATGAATGAATAAATAAAACATCAATATGAGTCCTAATAAAGAAACATATATCTTACATCGCAGGCATATTTTTACACATGGCTTATCGTTGACTTTTTCAAAGAATAACTGTAACTTTGTAGCAATGTAAATGTAACTCTCAATCTTTCTATCGCAGCCTGTTGGTATCTATCACAGCTTAGACACTATCTATCTATCTATCTATCTATCTATCTATCTATCTATCTATGTCTGCTCATAATATATATATATATATATATATATATATATATATATATATATATATATACATATGCACTGCTTTCCATACAAGACGTTAAAATTTCCCTTCGCCGTCTCCCTGATTTTTTAGGGAGTAGAGACTCCGACTAACACCAAATCGGTCGAGTTTCGATCCCGGCTAGAAGCAAGTGGATATGCCTAGCCACAGGCTTGTATGTATTATATATATATTGTATATATTATATATATAATAAAAAGTGTGAGAGGCCGTGAACCTTTTGTTTAAAGTGCATATTTATTTTTGTTGTTATTATACATGTTATCATACATTAAGTGTCCGTAATAGTATTTGTGACGTTACACGTGTTTCGAGTCTAAATTTGACTCTCTTCAGCCGAATAAACTTGTGGCTTTACGTATCGAGTTCCTTTTGTTTCTGAGGGCCAAGAAGTTGCATATAAATAAGTAAGTAAGTAAAAAAAAATAAAAAATAAATCGAATTAATAAAATAAAATAAGATAAAATAAATAAAATGTTGGCGGGTTGAAACGTCTGTGATTTCTTTCTCTCTCTCTCTCTCTCTCTCTCTCAAACACACGTATATATATATATATATATATATATATATATATATATATATATATTCAGTTAGATAGGTGTGAGTTGATGACGCTTGGTTTCACGCATTTGCGATCGGCCAGGAAAACTCTGAGTTGGTCTGACGATTGCAAAAGCTTGAAACCCAAAGTGACAAACTCATATGAAACCAACAGAATATATCAGCTCTATCAGTGATATTGTGCGGTTTCAAATACATACCGCGCATATATAATATATAAATAATATAATATATATATAACAAATTATATATATATATTTATATACATACACATTTACACACACACACACACACACACACACACACACACACACACACACACACAATATATATATATATATATATATATATATATATATATGAAGTGTTAATAATAAAAAATATGTCAATTCACAACAATATTAATTAGGAAAACGAAGCCACCATGTGCTTACTGTGTTTAGAAATTAAAAACTCAAACACTTAAATTTCTCGTTGTTTCTCTCTCTCTCTCTCTCTCTCATCATATATATATATATATATATATACATATATATGTCTTACATCTTATTTTATTATTCAAGTCAATATTTTTACAATTAAATTGTTATAATCTAAAAGATGTAAATAAAATATATTTATTTGATAAATCAGTCAGTTAAGTGCCATACATGATACACGCTTTGGCGATCATGTCTCCAAAGAGACATGGCTGACTGGGCAGAAGATTTTTCCGTAGTAAGTTGCCATTAATTTCTGTGGTAAACTAGTTGCCCACTCAGGCTATAGAATCCAGTCTTTCCTGCTATTTAACCCATAGATAAAGAGAGAAGAGTTAGATTATTACATTTCCCAAAGGTATTTGCGCGTAAGTGAATGCAACGAATTCAACTGAAATTCGAACTCGGCTCTTCGATTTCTCGTTTTGAGCCGATATCCACTGCACCACAAAGCACTTTCAAAAAAAAAAAAAAAAAAAAAAAAAAAAAAAATACAAATTAATACAATTATATATAAAGAACGTTGACTAGAGATTAAATTAGAGCTACATTGATTGGGCATTGATGGTTGGGCTAGAGAAGGGGCAGTTAAATTAATGCTTTGATTTATTATTGTAGGTTTTAAAATTATCTCTCATCCAATAACACCCAATGAACAAAAGGGCAGCAACTCTTTGTTACTGCTTTCGTAACAAATCGTTTTTTTTTTATGGGACAGGGTTGTTAGCCCTGCGCCCAAGCCCCAACCTAGAGGAACGTTGGACCATTCTTTGTCCCTGTGTTTACAACACCTGGTATTCTCAAACGGTCACCCATCTAGTACTGACCAGGCTCGATATTGCCTAACTTCGGTGATCGAACAAGAACCGGTGTATTCAACACAATATAGCCATAGTCTGTGAAATTATAGGGTCCTTCAAAGTTGATGATGAAATCAAGATAAATGCAGAGAATGTTCTTGCATAATATGTTTTTGCGTGTTATACATTGCAAGCAAGAAGATTTATATTTTACAAAACAATGCTCATTCATATTTTACTTGCTTTGCTAAAAAAGATTTCAGTGCAACTAAATTATTGGAATATCCGCTAAGACTCTTCATATATTAATCCAAGAGATAACTTGTAAGTCATCATTAATATATATATATATAGATGAGAATGGAAAGCAATATCAAAAAAAAAACTACAAGTTTATCATTTTATTTAGACAGCTCTGCATTGATTTGGACAGATTAAAATTGATCTGGACAGTTCTGAATTTAACTTGACATTACCGAATTGATGTAGAGTGTCTGAATTGATCTGGACATACCCGAATTAAAGTGGAAAGACCTGAATTGACCTGGGCAGTCCTGGTATGGCGCTCTGTGTCGATTAAGTAGGCCTGTTCCAATGATATTAACCACTTTGGTATGTTAACTTTGAAGTTTTAGCTGTGTTGGGTCACGAAAACACTTTGTTAAACACAAAACAAAAAAAGAAAACGTAATAGAAATTGAAATCAGCCCAAGTTTGAGGTGAGGAATTAAGTAAAAAGCCTCATGAGTAAAAAGCCTCATGAGTAAAAAGCCTCATGAGTAAAATGCCTCATGAGTAAAAAGCCTCATGAACCAGTAAAACTGATACAATTAATGTAAATTAAGAATTAACAAGAAAAATAACAAAATATTAATGAAATTTATAGAATCCAAAAAATCCCAAATGCACGTATGGAAAATGAAATAAGAATTTATTCAAGAACATGCGATTTATTTGTCTATACATATGAGATGAGTTAGTATTTACATTATATTCATTGTTCGGACTATTCTCATCTTGATTGTCTCAAGGACACATGACCCAGTCGATATAGACATTGGTTAGTTCCAGTATCTTGACAAAAAGAGTTGTGAGTTCAATACCAGGCTATAGCAGTTGCGAACAAATAAATTAAAGGAAGATAACTACATGGCTACAGGAAGTGGCATCTCACATGGAATGAGAATGATATAACACAGTGATCGAAATAAAGGGTTCAGTGCGAAATTCCTAGCACCTGAAGAAGGCCAGAGCGTGCAACGGCGGAAACGTTGTAAACATGCCAACAAAGATGAGGACAATAGCCCGATTAATGTACAAAATCTAAGAATATGTGATATTGTGTGTAATCGAATACGTTTCTATGACTTTTGGGTCTAATTATAAATAACATTTATTTTTGCAGTTAATTTGTTTGCATAATAAAACCCAACGTTTCGCATAACAGTTATTAACAATATATATATATATTTATGTTGTGGAGTAGTTTTCGCACTGAACGTTATAATCGTGCTATGTCGGTTGCTAATCTACTTAACGCACCCTAATTTTTTAAAAATCATCTCACCCCAAGCAAGGCATTCTACCGACACTGTTGCGCAAGAGGGTTACATAGGGAAAAGTGATGAGAAAGAGGGGTTAGTTATAGGAAATGTCAGGAGGAGGGTAATAGACGGATGAGAATTCAGAAGATGTGGGTGGAGTAGATGGAAAAAGAGCTTGTGAGAATGGACGCGTGTTAGTGTGATAGGAGATGTCTATTAACTTTACATTTCAATTTCTGGAGATTTTGGCTGTCGGGTAAGCAAGTATATATGTGGAAGGGAATTCTACAAGTGGGAAGTGCGTGAAAAGAAGCTGTTAGAGTAGAAATTGCGGTTACACTTTATCGGTTACACTGTAAAAGGGTGGGACCTAGTTGCTAATCTAGTAGCTTGTGTAAATTGATACCTAGGGGGCACCAGTGATCTAAGTTCATTGGAGCAGAAGCCGTGAAAGGATTTATAGAAGAGGCACAGGGAAGCCACGTCACGCCGGTGAGAGAGCAGCTGCAGCCGAGCTGCTAAGTCGGTATCGGTCACATTGCAGATTCTCCGTTGGATTTTGTCAAGAAACCCGAGGTAGGAACTTGGTAATCTTCCACTGAAAACTGACTCTTTAGTATTCGGTTAACTACCGACTAATATCAACTGCCAAGTAGTTCTACTGAACTCCAATAGAACTCTAAAGAACTCCGATGAACTTTCCAAGAACTTCTCGAGTGAACTCTTATTAATATAGGAGGGAGAGTCCATTATCTGAGGAATAGGCGTGTTTCACCATAACAAAGGGAGAGTCCATTATCTGAGGAGTAGATGTGTTTCACCATAACAGAGGGAGAGTCCATTATCTGAGGAATAGGTGTGTTTCACTATAAAAGTTGGAGAGGCTATTATCTGAGGAATAGGTGTGTTTTCTCATAACAATTTAAAAGGGACAGACACTATAAACTGACAGAATACGTTACTCCTATAAATATTGGTTCTACCTAAAAATGTTGCCAACATCGGCTGACAAATAGCAATTTTATTGGAATGATATTCACTCATAAAATAAAACCCCTCTTTTGTTCACCCGCCAAAACACGTACAAGCGTCTGTGTTGAAAAGAAGGTTTTAGCAGTTGCCATGTTTAAGTATAGAAGCTCAATTTATGTATTTGTGTTTATTTATATCAATCCTTTTACTCAGCCGACTGCAAAACACAGATCATCTTCCCCAAGTTCTTTTTTTGATGAAAATTCATCTGTTTTTGACGTGAAAACTTTAGGACGAACACTTGAATTTGGTTTTCATTAGAAACAGTTTTCGCCATGAAAGCGTTTTGCAGCGGCCGATTTAAAATAATCAGTTAGTGCAATGTGAATATGGTGGTGGTGGTGGTGTTGGTGGTGGTGTTGGTGGTGGTGTTGGTGGTGTTGGTGGTGGTGGTGGTGGTGTTGGTGGTGGTGGTTGTGGTGTTGTTGTTGTTGTTGTTGTTGTTGTTGTTGGTGGTGGTGGTGTGGTGGTGGTGTGTGGTGGTGGTGTTGTTGTTGTTGTTGGTGTTGGTGGTGGTGGTGTTGGTGGTGGTGGTGTGGTGGTGGTTCGAACAGACCAACCATGTTCCAAATTGTTGTCCTGTGTTATTCTTGTTGCGTGCTGACCTGAGTTGTCATGGAGGAAAATAACATTTTTCTATTCATCCACTGTGTACGCTTGTCATTGCCGTGCAAATACTAAAACACGTTAGCAAACGACATTATTCAGTTATTCATAATAATCACGTATGTTTAGTGGTCACGATTCGTCATTAGAATTGTTTAAGAAAAACGGAAATTACTTTTGACTCAAGAAGAAAACCATGAATTTGAAAAGTAATTTCATTATTGGCTAATTCAGAAATATAGTACATAAAAATGTTAGAACTAAATTACTACTTAATAATTAAAAATATATATTCTAAACTTATTTATAAATGGATCTTTGTCTCTCTGTGTGTGAATGTGTATGTGTGTCCGTTACCTATAGACTCCAAAACGGCTGAACCGATTTTCTTGAAAATTTACACAGTTGTACTATAAGCGTCTGCGAGTGTTCTTAGATAGTTTTTGTGTCGAGGTACCACCGATAAATATCGAAAATCGATAATCGAAAAAATCGGGTTATAGAAGGAGTGGTCCGATTTTAATCAAATTTGATACACTCATAGGCAAAGACATAAGAAACGATATTCAGAAGTTTCAAGTTTACAGTTCTTACAATAGTGCAGAAAATCGATAATATATATATATAAAAGGCAAGATGTTTGTGTGTGTGTCTGTTTATCTGTCTGTATATCCTTTATACAAATCTACAATTTTTATCCGATTCTCACCAAACTTCAAAATTTGATTTACATCCATTCATTTTTATTTCAGTCTACGGTTTCGCTTCAACTGGAAACAACTATTGCTTTTCAGTCTTTCGTGCCAATGTCCAAAGAGTCTGAGCTCCAGGACCATGGATTATTTTTAAAGCTTTCATTACACCCGAGCAACGCCGGGCTATACTGATAGTATATATATATATATATATATATATATATATATATATATATATATATATATAAGTACCCTGAATAATTTCGCGCTCTTTTCCAACAGATGGCGTTCTCAGAACTGCGTGCGTGTAGTTTCAGACAGTAACGCACCTGTAAGGAAGCTTAGAATTCAGTGTGTGTCATTTTGCCCAAGCGTAAACAACTTTGTTTTTCATACCGTTAAAGATGTCGGAGTTCGTGTCAAAGAAAATGTATTTGCGGGACTATTAACTGCACTACTTGATTCAGAAGAAATTTGAACGCAGAAGTCCTGTTGAGACTTTTGGCGACCATGTTCTGTTGGAAAAACATGCAGAAATTGGTGTATCGAAAAGTTTGAACACAAACAATTGGAGGCATTACTTCACGAAGACACATGCCAGGCGCAAGCTGAACTTGCAGAAGCATTAGGCGTTGATCACACAACAGTTTCGAAAGGTTTGACAGCATTAGGAATGATTCAAATGCAAGGACATTTGGTGTCGTAGGAGTTGAAGCCATGTGACGTCGAACGGCGTCTTGTTACGTGTAAACAGCTGCTTCAACGGCAGAAAAATAATGCTATTTTGCATCGTATCGTAACCGGCGATGAAAAGTGAATTCACTATGATAACTCTAAACGTAGAAGATGGTGGCGTAATCTTTGGCTATACATCAGCATCGGCGGCAAAGCCGAATATCCATAGTTCAAAGTTTCTGCTTTGTATTTGGTGGTAGCTGCTCAAACGGAGCGAAACCACAGAGGAGATCACTATCGACTACAATTGATGCGTTTAGCCAAGCATAAAAGGAAAAACAACTGCTATATGACCAGAAACACGACAAAGTAATTTTGCGACATGACAACTCTAAGCCACATATTGCAAAACGGATGAAAACCTACTTTGAAACGCTTATATGGGAAGTTCGACACCACTCGCCGTATTCACCAGACATTGCCCAGTATGATTGTCACTTTTAGCAACACAGTTTTCCGGTTACATTTGTTACTATAACTCACACCTCTGAAGATGACTTCGGAAAGAGATTGAAAGTACTTGGGTACCTTAAGAAATTAATGAAAATATCATATGTCAACGTTACGGCTCATTTCTTTTGTTTGTAATACGCGAAAGATTATCCGTGAGTATGAACAGCTTTTATTAAAAAAAAGCAAACATATTGTTTGCAATTTATTTAATCTGACACACACACAGGCACACACACAGGCACACACACAGGCACACACACACACACACACACACACACACACACACACACACACATATATATATATATATATATATATATATAAAGATGGTGATGCCAAGATCTATTTAATGCAAAATATTAAGCGACATATTTGTTTAGAGGGCTCAATGGATGTTATCCAGAGTAATATGATACGCATAAAGGAAAACTCAATACAACATATAAAGCGGTTATAAATTATAATTCATTTCGAAAAGCTAATAGGTTAATCTTCCCAGGCCACTATTTTATTTGATATAAATGTACTCAGAACATCCAAAATATTTTCAGAGAAAGAGAAGTCAAGCAATATGACCCAGAATAAAAATATTTAGTCCTATTTTGTAAGGCTCGCCATGGATTGGGAGGAAAGAGTTCATTGAGCATTATGAGTGATCATAAACCTATACACACTTACCCACATGCTCACGAATACTTATACACATATATACAAATATAGAAATAGAAATACATACATACATACATAGTGGTCCTGAGTATGACCGTAAACTGCACCCGGCAGTGAGGCCTGTGATTGGGAGGTTGTGAGGAGCGTGGAACCACCTCTTAATTGTTGTTGTCCTTAAGTCCGCCCTGAGCCAGTGTGGTAGCACCTGTTCGGGTCCCAGCTATGGGTAAATAGTTAACCCCCAAACCGGGGTCAAAATGCTATGAAAGTGTTTAACAACAAAACGTTTTTTAATGAAAAATATTACCAACAAAACTTTTTTGAATGAAAAATTTTACCAACAACTGTGATTTAAAATAAAAATACATTTCTGGCCTTAAATGACCCTTAGATGTTGACAGGCCGTTAAACAGGAACAAACAAACAAACAAATACATAAATACGCTTGTATCTATCTATCTATCTATCTATCTATCTATCTATCTATCTATCTATCTATTAGCGTGTTCATATCTATCTATCTATCTATCTATCTATCTATCTTAGTTCTATTCTATCTATCTATCTATCTATCTATCTATCTATCTATCTAAGCCTGTTCATATCTATCTATCTATCTATCTATCTATCTATCTATCTATCTTAGTCTGTTCATATCTATCTATCTATCTATCTATCTATCTATCTATCTATCTATCTATCTATCTATCTATCTAAGTTTGTTCATATCTATCTATCTATCTATCTATCTATCTATCTATCTATCTATCTATCTATCTATCTATCTATTGAAAGAAGTAGTCTAACAAGAAACTTTGAAAGACAAAGCAACTAATGTAACTAAAAAAAGAAAAAAAAACAGACAAAAAAACAAAACAAAACAATAATATGGTTTAACTAACCATTCTGCAAGTTGTCCAGTATAAATATCAGCTGATACTTTCTTGTTCTGGTGGACAAGCACTTTAACCATATTCGCCCTCTAAAAGGAACTTTTCAACAGAAAAACTCTGAAAATCAGTCATTCGTGCACCCAGAATATTCAAAATATTATAAACTCACATTAATTCAATAAATTTTACGATAAAGCACAAGAATATAAACGCCCTTGTAATTATCACAGAACCAACTGCCACGTTGAAGGCAAATGCAATATTGACTAAGTATTGTATGAAGTTACCATTTTTCCGGAAGAAGACCCAAACAGGAAAAACACATACATAGGTATATTCGCAGGAAGTTGTAAACAAAGATTCTACAATCACCAATATTCTTTTTCCAGCGCTTCTTTGAAACATCAAACTGCCTTATAAAAACACAACTGGAAACTAAAACACGGAAGACTCACCCAACAAATTAAATGAATAATCATCGGACAGGCACGAACTTCCAAAAACTTCAGGGACAGATGCAAGTACTGGTAGTTTTTTTTTATATACACATGTGGGTATATATATATATATATATATATATAAGTATTTACGTAGTTACAAACAAGCAGGTGTACAAGATCTTCACGTCGGCGAGACTGCGTTGTTTTTCATTTGATGTTCAATTTTTTGTTGCTGCTATTGCTGATGTATATATTGTTTCATAGTACTTTTTATATGTGTCTTCTTCATCCAAAATTAATTTGAGTGCTGCATTGTAGAGCTTAATAGTTTCGAGGTTATGCTTTGTTGGTTGCAATTTTGGGAGTTGTTCTCGTTCCTTTATTGCAATATTTTGTATCTGACTTATATAGTTCTTGATTTCTTCCTTGGCTTCTTGTATACTGTTCTTGTTTTCCGTAAAATAATTCTGTTCAATGTGTTTTGAACTCGTTTTATTGCCGTCTTGTAACTGATTCAGGTCACACCTTTCCAGCACTTTTAAGCTTACAGAATTATCTTCACAGTGATTTGTGTGTATCACAATTTCGACATTATGACCTGTGGCTTGTGTGATGTTATTACTTTTTATTTCTGATTCCAGTTGCCTTTCATATTTTGTTGATTCGTCTATTCTGGTTGCAATTCTTCTTATCTCATTAATTTCAGCCTCTGTCAATCGGTTATTTCGCATGATGTATCTTCGTACATTGGCTAATTTATTTTCGTCAATGTACTTTCTATTTGTTTGTCCAACCTTTTCTCGTCCAAATGTCATATGTTTGGCGAGTGATGTTTTTTTTTAGGTTTGAGTAACGCTTTATGAAATGCAGTCATAACCACTTTGTACTCCTCACGAGACCATTTTATTTTTTCTTTCTTTAAATATACGGTTATAGATCTAGCTGGAGAATTTTCAGGGCCATCATTAGGATTATCCTGGTTGTGGGGACCTAAAGGTTCATTCTTTGTGTAGGAGTTTGTTCCTATGGCAGATTTTTCGACCTCAGGTAGGTTCCCTCCTGAAGGACGGGCTCCCTGTTTATCCACTGGAAGAGCCGTACTGGATTTTTTATTTCTATTTGTAATTCTCATATTTTTCCCACGAGTGACGCACGGGTCCAAAAGTCCACCCAAAGTTACCAGGCACGTTGGGTAACAGTCTTTTATAAACAAGGGTCACGAAGCCTGTAGGGGATCGTTTGTGACCTCATAACACAGTAGCCATCCACTCCTCGGCACGATTAACACCTTGACTTGCGGGTTGTTGTTAGGAGTTTTCCTTCTCCTAAATGAGTTGCCAAGCGACAGCTGACAGAGACGCGATTGGAATTCAAAGAGAAAGACGCTGGTTTAAAAAAAAATTGTTGCTACTATCACTCGTCCTTGTAACAAAAATAATTGTTAAGTAGAAAAAAAAATAATGGAAAAGAAAAAGTTGACATACGTTTTAAGTGCTGTGAGATTTAAAATAAAAATAATTTGTTCGTCCACTGTATATTCAGTTATTTTTTCATTAAAGTCGTCGAAAATAGGGTTATCAAAATAAAATAATTAATTAAATAAATAAAATGAATAAATAAACAAAAATAAACATATAAATACGTATTCTTTCTAAGAAAGAATATCGTAGAAATTATAATCAAACTGTTTTTCATCGTATTTATTTTTTTTCAGTTTTGTTTTGTTTTTTGTTTTTACGAAGATTATAATAGTTTAAAAAATATTTCGAAATATCGACAACTAAGGGAAATGTGAATAAGAAAACTAGTTGATGATTCTATTTATTAGGATTATTTAAAGAAAAAACAGATAAATTAAATAATATATGAAGAAAAATTCATGTTTATGTTAAAATAGTGAAAAGAAATTTCATATAGAAAATAAGTTCGAAGAGAATGATGCTGGTTAAAAAAATTATTATTATTATTATTATTATTATTATTATTATTATTATCTATTTATTAACTATTATTATTATTATTATAAAAAATGATAATTATTATTATTGTTATTATTGTCATTAATAATAACGATAATAATAACATTATTATGATTTTTTATTTTCTTACTTTGTTATTATTCTTATCATCATTAGCATTGTTATCATACTTGATATCATACTTGATACGATTATCATTAAACCGAAAAAATTATATTTAAGATGAAGATATTATTGCCGTCGAAATTAATATAAAAATGTAACAATTCAATTCTTCTAGTTAAAATACGGCCCCTAAATTTACTGTCCTCTATTTGAAAATGTTTAAATTAAAGTCCAATCCAAGGTCATCTTATCGTCTGGGATGGAAATGCAATATTTTAAGTATGAAATTTGCGTTTAAAAATTAACATTGTATATAAATAACTCCGCTAAATCGCTGAAAAAAAAAGCATAGTATGAATAAAAAGCCACAAACTAAATAAAAACGAAATTTTTCTACCAAAATGTTTATATTATTATTATTAAGATAAAAGATCAAAGTATTTTTTAATTATTTTAAAAATTTTGAAGTTCCCTTCTAACACGTTTAAAATTTTGTTAAAATCTTGTTTTGATTTTAGTTATCGTGTAAACAAATCGTTACGAAAAATTACAATGGAAAACGTAATATTACATAACTCAGTTTTTTTTTCCGGTGACAAACGCATTAATTTGGAAATTCTTGCAAAAATCAAATAATTGTCGGATTTTAATTAAACTTTCAAGATTTATTCATAAATAAATGAAATTAATTTCGAAAGCATTATTTTTAAAAAAATCTTGGTAAAAATATTTTTCATCTGTTTCCCCACCCCACGGTCCATTTACGTAAATACATGAAATTTTAACAAATTAAATTTTGTTGCGATAATTGCTTTTATTAGTTTAACGCGGTACCCATTGGGGAATGTAAATCATCTATTATTTTTTTTGAAAAATTTTGTCTCTATTTCCGAAAATCTGCTCCCAATAATAAAATAAAAATTCAATATAACTGTGACATTGTTTAATTTGATAAGCTATTAATTGCTTGAATAAATAATATAACTTAAGGACATTACAGTATGAAAAAATTTTCGATTAATAATGAGATTTTAAAATAATTGTTTTCATTTTTTTAATTATAATAATTTACAAAATTTCAAAAATATTTTAAGAATACTTCAAAGATTTGTTGTGGTTAGTTTGAAAACTAATTAAGCAAAGATTATACTTACTAATCGAAAATTTAAAAGTTTAATACAATTCGTTGTGCCTTTTCATTTTTGAAAAAAAATTTTTTGTGTATTTGAAGTTTTTTGTATGGTATTTTCTATATGTAAATTAAAAGTTCATGTGTTTCAGAGTTTCTTCCCTTTACAGGGAAAAATTGTACAATTTTGTGACTTGCCATACACTTATCTTACCTCTAATATGACAACCTGTCAACACATTTGATATATCGAACTAGTCAAAGAGTCCAACTCTGTGATTAAGAAATAGTTTTATTCTAAATCTCATGCTGTAAATAAGTAATACTTGTGTAAATCAGATTAATTTAACATAAAATTTGCTAATTTTCTAAAATTAATGTATCACAGATGTATATTATATTTTTGCAAGATTTTTAAAATCTAGAAACTTTTGTTTACAAATGTGTCGATCTCTTAAAAATGGCCGAAAAATTGAAAGATTAAAAAAAAATTGAAAAATTTTAGATGACAATCAAAATAATTTCTGTTTGAGATACCCTAAAAATTTTGCTTACTGGAAATAATAAATTTAATCTTTCAATTAAAACTAAAAAAATTTCAAGAAAAGTCTTTATTTTAAAAAAAAAATTAGTTTAAAATTTAGATATCGAAAATGAGTAGAGGTACCGATTGCATATATAACTCGCTCTACCATCAATAAAATGTTTTCCTTCTTCCCTCACTATTCCTTCTGTCTGGATAAATCTAACCCATTCATTTTTGTAAATTAAATTCGGACTGGGTATGTGAATAGTTTTAATTATTCACGAAATAAATAATGACAATGGATTTGTAAATTATTCTACTTTATTTTCATTATAATTCTTTGTTGAATTTTAACATTGTTCTTATGAGATTACGATTTTCCATGGAATTAACCTTACAAATCACCAAGGATACTACTTAATTTTATATATATATATATATATATATATATATATATATATATATATATATATATATATAATGGATATATACACCCGGCGTATTCACATACTCACGTATCTACCTAATAAGTTCAGACAAGTTTAGACAAAAATTATTCTACCTAAAACCCGCTAAAGATACCGAACCAAATAAACCTAAAAATTAAAAAAAGAGCAATATTGTTCAACCCCAATTTCTGCCATTTATCTAACATTGGTCAAAACTTCCGAACTTGATCGACAAATATTTTAACCAGAACAACCCATTAAGTAAGATTTTTGATAGAAAAAAAAAAGTTAAAACTTAGCTATTCTTGCACTAGCAACATTAATAACATCATTAACTAATATAGTAATAGTATACTAGATAAACTTTATACCAGTCACCAAATAGATCGCAAACAATGCTGTAACTGTAGATTCAAAAACAAATTCCCACTTGGAGAAAAATGCAAATCCGAAAAAAGTCACATACCAATAACTATTTTCCGTAGTGAATACAAAAATGAGAAAAAAGTATACAAAGAAGTTTCTGCAGAATCCTGGAAACAACGTTTATATAATCATAAACAATATTTCTTTAAACCCCACCTAAAATATCAAACCGCTCTTTCTAAATATTTCTTGGATTTAAAAGACAGAAATCTCTCCCCACAGATGAAATGAAAGATTATAGGTAATTATCAAACTTCATTAGCTACAGAAAGAGAAGTAATTTATGTTTAGACGGAAAAAATAAAAGTATCAAATTCAGAAAGACAAGACAATTATTAAACCAAAGAAATGAAATTATCTTTAAATGCAGACATAGAAATAAATTTAAATTATCTGTTCAATAGAATTTTAAATTTTATTTACGCCATTACGTCAGGCTTGCGAGTTTCATTTCCATTTTGTGTTAATTATTCGTTAGAAGTTTTTGCGTAATGAAGAAATTCAGTAAAAATTTACTATGTAATGGATATATGCACCAGTATACGTGTATAACTACATTACTTTATGTATATAATTGTTACGTAGGTTCTTTAGTGTGTGTATGTGTACAATTATTAATATATATGTTAGTATTAATCTTGTGTATACGCGTATATAACTTATCTGATAAGGTGGGTATGTGGGTGTGTCAATACGAGAGTATATATAGCCCAAGATATTTGTATATATATATATATATATATATATATATATATATATATATATATATGTTAAGTGATTGTGGTACAGTGGATATCGGCTCGGAACGAGAAACCGGGGAGCCGAGTTCGAATTCCAGTTGAATCCATTGTATTCACTTACGCGCAAATACCCTTGGGAAAGGTATTAATCCGTCTCTTCTTTCCAGTTATAGGTTAAATAGCAGGACAGATTGGGTTCTATAGCCTTGGCTGGCAACCAGTCTACCGCAGAAAGCAATGCCAACCTATTGCGGGATAATCTTTTGCCCAGTCAGTCATGTCACTTTCGAGACATGATCGCCCAAGCGTGTATTACGTATGACACTTAACTGACTGATGTGTGCATGATATATATATATATATATATATATATATATATATATATATATATATTATTAAATTACTTTAATCCGAAACGGAAAAGTAGGAAGGAAAATCCCAAAAACCTGATCCTAATTAATATTAAAAAAATTTAATATTAAAAATTGATACAGGAGGAGAGCTCAATGTAATTAAAAGTACAGAGCCAATACAAATTAAAATAAATTTTCAAAATTCAAAAATGTTGAATGAACATTTCAACATGAAATCACAAAGAGAGAGCTCGCGCCACCTCAGCAACAGTCAGTCTCTATTCACAATGAAAATAAAAATAAGATTAAAAAGAGAAATAATTTTCCCCTTCTTTATTTTTTCTCTATACATTTTTATATCCCTCCCCTTCCCTTTCTGTTCTGTTTTGTTAAAACCAGATACTCAATTTAACGACCTCCCTTCTTTAACCCTTTTTGTTTCTTAAACTAGACATGCCAAATTTCCCATCTCTTCACTTTCAACTCTATCTAAAAGTAAAAACCAAAAATAGACTGATTTTCAAAAAAAAAAAAATTTGTGACGTATATTTCTCAAATCTTAACCGTTATTTTTTTTTATTTCTTTATCTCTTTTTTGTTTTTTATTTTTATTTCTATTTTTAATCTCATTTTTATTCTCATTTTGAATATAGACTGACTGTTGCTGAGGAGGCGTGAGATCTCTCTTAGGGATTTCATGTTGAAATGTTCATTCAACATTTTTGAATTTTGAAATTTTGAAATTTATATATATATATATATATATATATATATATATGTGTGTGTGTGTGTGTGTGTGTGTGTGTGTGCGTGCGTATATGTATATATGTGTATGTATATTTATATTTGCGTATATCTGTGTGTATGCATATATGTGTATACGTTTTTGCGTGCATGTGAGTGAATGTGTACCCCACTCTATCGTCATGGTAGATTCCCCCTTCTTTGTGTAAACTATCCACTGTAATTCTGTATGGAACGAATGTTGGACGATCTTTTCTAGGATGAAAGAGAGGCTTAAAGCAGCAGAAATGTGGTTTTACAGAAGGATACTGGGGATACCATAGGCGGAGCTCGTGAGCAACGATGAGGTGTTGGAAAGAATGTAAACGAGAAGAAAATTCATACTTAACATCAGGAAGAGACAGGATATCTGGGACACGTAATGAGGAAAAAGGGCCCGAAGAATGTGAAGAATTGCTTGGATAGATATGTTAATAAAAAAAAATATTGGAGAAATTGTGGTTGAAATCTCCGATGAATTTAACATATCTAAACTTATTTATAAATGGAACTTTGTGTCTGTGTGTGTGTCCGTTACCTATCGACTGCGAAACGGCTGAACCGATTTACTTGAAAATTTACACAGTTGTACTATAAGCAACTGCATATGTGAAGGTTGCATACTTGTGTATATATATGTCAGTCTGAATTTTATGCGTATATGGCTATACTTCATCAGTGGGCATTTGTGATGTGTGATTATGAGAGTGCATATATTCATAATATATTTGTATGTACATATAGATTGATGTGCATATATATATATATATATATATATATATATATATATATATATGTTTGTCTCTATGCATGTATGTATGTGCGTGTATTTGGATATTTGTAAAATGTTTATACTTATTCGTGTGCATGTGAGTTAGTGTGTATGAGTTTATGATCACACATTCTGCCCAATGAATTTTTTCTCATCTGACCTTGGTGACCCTTATAACAGAAGACTAAAGATTTTTATTTTGGGTCATATTACTGGAATTCTCTTTTCTTGAAAATTTTCTTTGGATGTTCTGAGGAAATTAATACCAAATAAACTCGTGGTTTGAGAAGATGAACTTATTAACTTTAGATGTGTTGATTTATCCTTTATATATATATATATATATATATATATATAATAATGCAAAAAAAAGTATTAAATTTTAATCGTCTATTTTTTCGAATTTTCGTATAATTTTTCTCATAACTTTATCAAAATAAGTTTATTAACCTTTATATTTTGGAATTATATAATTTACCTTTATATCCTTTTTTTCTTTGATAAAATATTCTTGAAGGTTTAAAATAAGAATTTATTTCATATTTTGACTTTTTTAACATCGTTCTGATCTTTATGATCGCCACTGTATATAATTTTTACTTATGTAAGTAAGAGTGTTCAAATGTGAATACTTTTAATATAACTTTTTCGTGCAGGTATCAGTGTATATATAAACATATATGACCATACGTATACCTCCTAAAATATATTTTTACGCTCTCACACCCTGATTGAGCACTCTGGAGGAATTGAGACTTTGAAAAACAGTAGCTACTCTGGCATGTACGCATCACTCATTCAATAATAAATTTGAGCACTCTGGCTAGTGGGAGTGTATAATGATAATATACGCGCTAAAAAGTCTGTCTTCTTCTGCCGAGCGCTCTATAGCCCAGAAGTATAATCGCCGACTGACGCCAATTTGGTTGGGTTTCGATCCTGAGTTAAAAAGCAATCGGTGTCTAACCGTACTGATGAGCTGTGATACAGCGAAATAGATCTGTCTACGGATGACTATTTTCTTTCTTAATATATATTTATGGTTATATAGGCAAGTACATATATGTACGAGCTGAAAGCTTTCCTTTCAATCTAAAACATATTTTCCCAAATGTCTTGTTTGGGCATTTGTACTGATAACTTTTCACAACTCACTGTCACTTCATCTCTCTCTGTCCCTGTCTTTATCTCTCACTTTCTCTCTCTCTCTTTTTCACAGACACACAGACATACACAAACACAAATATATATGATAAAATATAGTTTTAAGTTATGCTATATTTATGGACTGACGATTGAGTATCAGTATGAAACAGACTGTCGCCGCTGGGTATTGACTTCAATAATTACTTACAACCACACAGCAGCAATAGCAAAAGTTGTAAATTATGCCAAAGAGAGAAGCTAGCAATAATCAGCTTCAGAAATGAAATTAAATTTAGTCAGTTAAATGCCATACGTGATACACGCTTTGGGTGATCATATCTTGAAAAGAGACATGATACTGAGCCATTGCTTTCTGGGGTAGACTGGTTGCCGACCAAAGCCTATAGAACCCAATCAGTCATGCTATTTGACTCATAACTGGAAGGGGAAGAGATGCATTTATTACGTAGTAATTAGTGGGGGATCAGTTTATTACTTCATAACAATAAAAAACCGATCCCGTACTTTATGCCCAGTTGAAACCTTAATCAAGTATTCAACTATTATATTCAGTCAGTTAGTTAAGTAACATAGATAATACACGCTTGAGCGATCATGTCTCGAAAGAGACATGACTGACTGGACAGAAGATTATCCCGCAGTAGGTTGCCATTGCTTTCTGCGGTAAACTCGTTGCCAGCCAAGGCTATAGAACCCAATCTGTCCTATTATTTGACTCACAGCTAGAGGGGGAAGAAATGTATTATATAATTAAGTAGTAATTAGTGGGTGATCAGTTTATTACTTCATAACAATAGAAAACCTATCCCCTAATTTATGCCCAACGGAAGCCTTAATCATGCTTTCAACAGTTTTATTCACTCAATCAGTTACGCGCCATCCATAATTCACGCTTGGGCGATCCTGTTTATGTATTTACTCCTCAATTGAATGGGAAAGATAGTGTGCCATATTTCTAGATTCGTATAGATTTGCTCGAGTTGAAAACAACCGAGAATCAATGACTGCCGAAGCGAAAGGTCGGTGAAATCATCTTCCTAACTATTGTGCGACGAAATAAAGCTTCTCAGGAATAGAAATCTATTTTGAAAGTCATTCAGTTATAATAACAGCGAAACATTTGCCAAGATGGAATCCATTCCAATATCAGAACCGGTATTTAGCCAATGAGAATATGTTTTTTTTTATTTCGAGCCAAAAATGTAACACTGAAACAGAATAGTTCAGAAAAATAGCAAAGCAGAAAAAAAAAATATATATTTTCCGTAAGAATTTTGTAAAGTACTAGAAAATTAAGAAGCAAAGAATTTTATCATCGAGGTTATAAATTTGTGACTAGAAAAGTCGTTTTTGAAAGTTGTAATTTATACAATTTCTTTTTCTTTTTTTCTGTATTCAGAAAATTTATCAGTGATAAATTTCTGAGACTAAAAACATTAAGGACAATAAATAAAGGGACGAATCTAATATTTCGGTAAGGTTGTAATAATCCAAATTTTTGTTACTGTTTTTTTAGAAGCAGAGATTCAGAAAATGGCAAAGTTGGGGCAGAACAAGCGACCGGGAGGAAACAAAAAACGCCGAAAACAAATATTTTTCTTTACGACTATCGTCTTTCACAAATTTGTTCAAAGTGAAAAGTAAAGATGATTTTTTTTTATCAAAGAATATAAATACATAAAACCAGTGATTTAAGAACATCATTAAAATGCTTACATTTTTTTCCTTTGTAAGATAAAGAAATTACTTTGTCTTCTAGGCTTACCATCCTGAAACCCATTATGAAATTTTGTTTTAGTGGGTCTTTCCTAACTCATCATATTTCCTAACTCCTCACATTTCCTAACTCCTCACATTTTTTAACTCCTCACATTTCCTAATTCCCCATATTTTTAACGACGATACTTTAATTTATTGGTTTTCCATTTGAGTTCAAAAATGAAATTCATTTCATGAAATTTCATTTGAGTTCAGAAATGAGATTTGAAAAATGAAATTATTATATCGTTGCTTTCTGATAGTCAAGTGGTGTTGGTAGACTCAGAAAAGAGGCTGATAAAACTCACACAATGTAGTAAACAAAGTAGAGCACAAAGAGCACAAAGTAAAGACACACTATTAACCGCAGAAAGACAGAATGCATAGTCGTTAGCAAAAAGGATTGCCCAAGATGTCAGCTGTGTATGGGGGACGTCAACAACTATATGGACGTCAACAGCAAGAAATGTATTCCAAAAAACTAAGCAAAATATTAAAAAGCAGGAAAATTCTATTTAATAAATCTGAATTTGTAATTATATATACGTGCATTTTTTTTTATTCTAAATCCAAAAAGAATGAGCAAATAAATAAAATCCCAAAACCCGATCCTATTAATAGTAATTTCATTAATATTAAAATTGATCAAGATGGAGGGCTCGATGTAAATATAATTATCTATTGACAGAGCCAAGTATATAAAGTTATTCAAAAATTTTAAAATTTAATTTCGTTAGATGGCCATTTCAGCGAGAAAATTCTTGCTTCATCAGCAACAGTCGAAAACAAAAAAAATTATTAATTCAAATATGTTACTAAAGTTCTATACCGGAAGAAGCCCAAAAACATATCCATAGAGAGGAAGTTAAAAATGGGGTGGGAGTAAAATTTTTTTTTTTAATTTGTCAGCACGACGTAAAAAAGAGGAAAAGCAGACACAGAAATTTATGACTTGATATTAGAAAACTTTACAATACGTCTGTAAGAATCAAAATTTTAAAAGTTAAAAACAAAATCGTGTCGTAGTGATAGAAGTGATAACGGCGAAAGCAAAGACAAAAGTGATGGACAGGGGTAAGTTAACGGAGAAATAAGATATAAAAGATTATCTTAGTAACCATGGTAACAACTTTTTAAATTTTGATAATATATGAGCAAACGGATAATAAGAAATGGCCTTATCTATATTGTTCGAGATACTGTCAAGTATGGAACAGTCAGGAGATGAAGGGGAGCGGTAGAGAAAGAAAAGATTAGCAAATCGAACTTAATAGAGAGAGAGACGGAGACACATGTAGGAATAATCTGAAGATTCAAGAGAATTCACCCTAGCTAGAGGGAGATGTTCGCTGACATAAACGCCGATTCTGTGCATATGGATATTGGAGTCCTTCCTAAAAATAGGAAGGTAACCAGGGATATAGAAAGTAGAGGAAGGAATAGAAAGGTCAAGGTTAGTTTCACAGAGAGCTAACATGTCAGGTGAGTTTACTTGGAGGAAAGATTCAACGCTGAAAAGTTGGTACGGATACCACGGATGTCCGAGAAAGAGATGTTAACAGGTTTAGGTGATTTTTGTTTAACTGGTTTAGTTTTAATTCTTAATTTATGATAATTAGAGATTGTTTCGTAAGAAGATGCCTAAAGTAGTAGCATCAACCTTGTTG
>JBBBDQ010000507.1:6857500-6938427 GCA_037127315.1 Ascarosepion bandense | reverse complement strand
TATTATTATTATTATTATTATTATTATTATTATTATTCAATTTTACGTCATATTTAAATTTGTGTTAGGATGTTTCATTGGATTTTTACTTTTGCTTTTTTTATGCTTCCCATTCATTTGGTGGGTGGTTTGTTTTTGTCTTTTTGCTTCCTGTTTTTAATTTATTTTTGCTTTGTTTTTCTTTTTTGTTCATTTGTTTTTCCTTTATTTTTTTCTGTTTTTTTTTTCCAAAAAAGCTGAGACGAAAAGAATTTTCAACTTTTTAGTTAATTCTGTTTTATGTCATTATTATTATTATTATTACTTCTTTATTATTATTATTATTATTATTATTATTACTTCTTTTCTGTTTTCTCTTTTTTATCTTTTGTGAAGTTATTTGCTTTTGTTCAATTTTGTTTTCTTGTCTAAAACAAACGAGAACAACAGAAATCCCCGACTTTTTAAATAGTTATATATATATATATATATGCGCAAGCGTATGTCCGTGTATTCTTTCGGCTCTGTGAGTGTATGAGTATGGGATTTGTGTGTGTGTGTGTGTGTGTGTGTGTGTGTGTGTGTGTGTGTGTGTGTGAGAGAGAGAGAGAGAGAGAGAGAGAGAGTGTGTATGAGAGAGTGTGTGTGTGCGTGTGTGGTGTCTCCGGGTGAAGTTGACTTTCAAAGTTCTCACAGCCATTTTCGTTTCCTACACCCCAACTACCACCACCACCATCAAGTTGCTTTGTCTCTTCTCTTATTAATTCTGCCATTTTCTTCATTTATTTTTCTCTTGCTACAATATCGTGTAAATATGGTTGTCTTGCTTCGGACTTCATCAAAGACTCATAACACACGAAAACAAAATTAAAAATCAAAAGCCTAAACTTGCTGACTGTTTTAACAATTTATTCGGTCTTTATGTATTCACTGTCTCTTCATAACTCAAATACATCGTCACTTTCACAGCCACCGTACAGCTATTGTTCTAACATCGGTGCCAACGTAAAGCAGCCTATATAAACTAAAACAAAAACTTGGAAATGGGGAAATTGCTCAAACATCAAGTTCATACAAATATACAGATATGAACACGTATTATACGTATTTCTATGCTATGTGTTTGGTTGTTCTCCCGACAGCTAACAAAATAACAAGTAAAACAAAAATGATTATTTTTCTAAGCACTTATTACCTAGGCGCAACAGCGCATGTCTTTTTCTGATTATTTCATGTCACATCTTGGATGTTACGTGGCGTTCGACTGTTTGGTGATAATGGGCAAAAAACAAGAAGCATAAAAGGAAAAAAAATCCATGTCAGGAATTTTTTTTTTACTAGCAGTATAGCCCGGCGTTGCTCGGGTGGAATGAAAGCTTTAAAACTAATCCATAGTCCTGGAGATCAGACTCTTTAGACGTTGGCACGAAAGACTAAAAAGCAATAGTTGTTTCCAGTTAAAGCGAAACCGTAAACTGAAAGAAAAATCAATGGACGTAAGTGAAATTTTGATTTCCTGGTATCGATATCAAATAAGTTTTTTTCGTCGTAAACTGAATGTTGAAGGCTAAATAAGTCCTCTGATTAAATGGTATCATGGCTGAGACTAAGAACTACAGATATACCCACTTAGAGCTAAACCCGAAGCAAAAACTAAAATAAAAGGGCTGGAAAAATACAGACATACAGGCAGATAAACAGACACACACACAAACATTTTGCCTTTTATATATATATGTTATCAATTTTCTCCACTATTGTAAGAACTGCAACCTTGAAACTTCTGAATATCGTTTCTTATGTCTTTGTCTATGAGTATATCAAATTTGATTTAAATCGGATCACTCCTTCTATAACCCATTTCTTCGATTATCGATTTTCGATATTTATCAGGGGTACCTCGACAGAAAACCTAGCTAAGAACACTCGCAGACGCTTATAGTACAACTGCGTAAATTTTCAAGAAAATCGGTTCAGCCGTTTCCGAGTCTATAAGTAACGGACACACACACACACACACACATACGCAGACAAAGTTCCATTTATAAATAAATTTAGATAATCGTATGGCCCAAACAAGGCATTATACTGCCACTGTTGTGCAGGGAGTTACATAGGAGGAAGGTTATGAGAAGGAGTGACAGAATAAAGGGGATGTCAAAAAGCAGAAATGAGATGAGGGCATGAGAGGGAGAATGCAAGTTAGTAAGATAGGAGATGACTATTGACTTTACATTTGAATTCTTGGAGATTGTAGCTGTCGGGAAAGCAAGTAAACGGAAGGGAATTCCACGAACGGGAAGTGCGAGAAAAGAAGCTGGTGGAGTAGAATTTGCGTTTACATCTTATTGGTTTCACAGTAAAAGGTTGAAACCTAGTTGCTAATCTTGTGGCTCGAGTAAATTCGTATATAGGGGGGCACCAGTGAGCTAAGTTCATGGAAGCAGAAGCGTGAAAGTACTTGTAGGGAAGACACACTGCGTAGGTGAGAAAGTAACTGTATCCGAGCTACCAATTCGGGATCAATTATATTGCAGATTCTCCGTTGAATTTTATCAAGGATACCTAGGTGGATAGCAGGAGCACCCGACCAGATATGGCAGCAGTATTCAATGCACGGGCCGGTGGTAGATTTGTATATGTGCAGGATTTGTTTGTTTTCATCTCATAGTGTTTTCTTTTCGTTTTATGCACTTTTTATTCTTAAAAAAATACATGCGTTATATATATATATATGTGTGTGTGTGTGTGTGTGTGTGTGTGTGTGTGTGTGTGTGTGTGTGTGTGTTCCGGCGATCAAGATCTGAAGCATAAAACTCGGTTTACGACTAAAGCCATCCTTTCGCTGTTAAGCATTTTTATGGGTCTAGGAAATCTAGGCTTCGAGCGCTTTACTGAGTAAGGAAGTTTGCTTTTAGGCATTTTTCTCTTTCTTTTTTCAATAATGTCGGTTCATTACTTCAGGTTTTAGCAAGGTGTTTGTTGGTTCCACTTAATATTTGTTGGTTTTACTTAATATATATATATGTGTGTGTGTGTGTGTGTGTGTGTGTGTGTGTGTGTGTGGAAGATGCTCCATTAAATGTGATGGACAGGGAAAATGTTATAAGCTTTTTATTAATGTTTTCTAATTATTTTAGAGTTTTTTCTTTTATAGGAACTATGATAGTGTAGAAATTTTCCGTAGAGTCTACCGTACCACCTGCTTTCTGTCTTTTTATTAAACAATTTCAGAAGTTCAATGCTAGTTTAGGTTTTAGGTTCCACCGTGTATAGTATTTGTAATTTAAAGCCGTGTTGGATAGGAGTCGTAGTAATTCCAGGTTGGGGTCCCTTTAAAACACCGCCAACACATTTCACCCAGTTCCAAAGAAGGTAAGTTTAAGAGTTTGCTTAAATTTTATATAAAGTGCTTCAATGATATGTCCTTAAAACGACAATGTTATCTACAGGGATTTTTTTTTCTTTGGGAAGCCGGGATTTGTGCATGAGTGTTTAAATGTCTCCTTATCAAGCTAAAATTAATTGTGTTGTTTTTCAGGCTACGACTTAAACACATCCTTGTCTGAACAATGTAGGATTGTCTTCTTGTGCATTAAAAGAATCAAGGTTTTGTATGGGCAACAAAATTGATAAACTAAGTTTGGATTTCATAGGCGTGTTTTTACTGGGTGGTTGGTTGATTTTGTTTAGCGGTATATCAACCTCTGTGGGTTATTTAATGTCGAAATTTAAACATTTTGTTCATAATTTTATACTTTTAGAGTAAAGGTATGTTTTTTTTAGATATATAGTTTGTAAGTTATAAAATGTATTGTCTGTAATTTTATTATAAAAATTTATTTTTATATTATTTTTAGTGTTGCATTGATTGTCATTTTGCAACAAATAATTATTTTTGGCATTTTATTATGAAAATGTATTATTGATTCTTATTTCGGAGTTCCCTATTTGTTCAGAGCTGGAACCCTAACGGAAGCTACTACCCCGGGTCAGGATGGATTTGGAAACAATAGTACTTAACGGGTGGTTCCATGCTCTTCAAAACATCCAATCTCCCGATCAGAGGCCTTGCTGCCGGTTGTAGTTTGTCATCATAACCTTTTTAATAATAATTTTGAGGCCGGCTGTTTTTAAGTTTTTGAGTATATTGTAAGTTCTACGCGTTAGTTCATAATTATTATTACTTTTACCCAATATAACTTAGAAGATAACAACGTACTATCTGAAAATGACTAATGAATTTGCCGAAAATGCTTGAGACAATAACTATTAAAGACAGTTGGTACACTTTCTTAGTTCCCAGAAGAGAAAAACTGTCAAGAAAAAATTTCCGTCTGTCACATTAATAAAACATGTATAAAAGAAAGATTGCTATCCACACACACACACACACACACACACATACACACACACACACACACACACACATATATATATATATATATATATATATATATATATATATATACTACGTTTCAAATTATTAACGAAATAATAATGGTTAGAATTTAACAAAATAATCAGAGAATGATGACAACATGTATATACACATAATCTGTAAAATACTATAAGGTTCTAGAAAAAGCAACAGAGGTTACGGTCATTTACCTAATTTACTTAAATTTTTAGTGTGTCAAATTATTTGCGAGATGTGATAAAAACCCCTGTAAAAAAAATGAAAATAACACTTTAATTGCTTCATTTACAGATTTTTATAGATACATATAGAAATTAAAGGAAAATAAAAAATAAACAGAGTTCAAAATATATGGTTAATATGAGATATGTGATCCTTTTTTTTCAAATGACTTGGAAAAGGCGCTGGTCCATCGAACATTTCAATTTTTGAATCTCCTCTGATGTGATTTCACGTGAAACGTTGACTATTTCCTACCATAAGCCATCCTTGTTTCTAAATTGGTGTCCATTCTAATAAACACATTGCTTCATAATGCTCCACAAGTTTTCAATTGAGTTTAAATCTGGAGAAATTGACCGACCAGTTCATCTTTCGAGGTCCACAGAAACTTAATTTCTGCAGATACTCTTCAGTTTTATGCGCTGAATGCGAAAAGACATTATCTTGCATGAATATGATGGTTCTCCTGAAGATAATAGCCAAGATTTCAGGTGCTTTATGAGGAGGGCAATATAAGCATCTGCGGTAATTTTCGTACCATCAGACACTCTTCACGGACCAACCATGATACCTCTAATAATAATCAGCCCAAATCATATCTCCTCCTCCTTGTTGGCGTGTGAAACGTTGATGAGGATCTCGTCCATTTACGACCCAACCTTTGCTTCAACTATCAGAGCCATCAAGTGCTGTACGATTTTTGCCTATGAACAGAATTTTCGAGAAATCAACATTCATGTTCTCCTTTGCCCTTTTCAAACGCATTTTTATGTGTACTTTTGTCAATCAAGGCTTTGTCATTGATTTCATTGATGCTCCGGCCTTTTATCAGAAGACGACTTCTGGACACTATTATTTCTCCAATATTTCTGGAAAATGCTCCACTGGTCACACCTGGGTTATTTACAGCTTCACACTTCATTCGTGACAAAGAACGTCGGGAAACAACCCTCAAGTGACCCTTATCGGTTCTCTTACGTACCTTCGTAGGAGCTGCAACACATCTTTTCATTGTTTGGTGATATCTTTCAATTATTTTAGATTTTTCTTATGCAGATTTGTCATTGGAAAGTTCAAATGTTATAATATCTTTCTCAGAAGGGGTTAACTCACATTTGTGACCCATAATTGCACGATTATAAAGACACTAGTTTATAGTCTGGAACACTTCTATATGGTTTTAATATTGCAAATGGCCGCCGTTTGTTTCCTGTTGAGCAGAACAAATCAGTTTTTATACCACCTGCGCATATAATAATTCTCATTATACTGTGAAAATTTCGTTAAATTCTTACTGCTAGATTTTGGACAAAATGAAAAAATGCCACCTCGTTAATAATTTGAAATGCGGTATATATATCAGTGAATATTGATGTGATGTTGACAAACAACTGCGATAGTCTGTTTCATGCAATCGTCAGGCCTGGGTGTTTATTGAATGTCTAATTTTATATTTACATCCACTCTATTCCAGATATTGAGCACTTGTACCTAAAAATATAGCATACCTTAAAACTATATATATATATATATATATATATATATATATATATATATATAAATTGTGTAATTGGACAACAATCTCTCTTTTGTATAGGTTTCATAAAAGATAACAGACAAGGTATTATCATTTAGTTTTTTTATATAATTTTTCATGTGTTCGTATAATTTTTTTCTTTTCAGAACTCAAATTATATAAGAATTACCCAAAGCGTTTGTACTTTCGAGCGTTTTCGGTTATATTTTTAGCCATTATCAAGAATTAATTTTGTTTTACTTCTAAACATGTGAAAAATTTATGCTAGACTTTATATACATAAACTTTCCACGCGTTTATTTACAAGTAAAACAAAATTAATTCTTGCTGATGGCTAAAAGTGTAGCCGAAAGCACTCGAAAGTACAAAAGCTTTGGACAATTCTTATGAAATTTAAGTTCCAAAAATAATAAAATTATTCAAACACATGAAAGATTATATAAAAAAGCTTTATGATAATTCCTTGTCTGTCATTTTTAATGAAACTTGTATATATATATATATATATATATATATATATTAGTTTTCCACTTCCACATACAGCCTGTTTCGCTGTATCACAGCTCATCAGTGTGGCTAGACGCATCCACTTGCTTCTGGCCGGGATCGAATATATATATATATATATATATATATCCCAGAGGTAGAATTGCCGACTGATGCCAATTCGGTCGGGTTTCAATCCTGGGTTAAAAAGCAATCGGAGTCTAACCGTACTGATGAGCTATGATACAGCAAAACGGATGACAATATATATATATATATATATATATATATATATATATATATATACAATCGAATATATATATACATACATATATATATATATATATATATATACATACATATATATATATATATATATATATATATATATATATAATCGAGTTTGCCCCCTGCAAGGCAGTAAAACCACTAAGAAACAAATGATTACTAGGTGTGGAAGAAATAGAAACATTACTAATGAGCGAGAACAAAAAAAAGTATTCATGAGGACAATCAATTGAGATTGGTATGACATTTAAATTTTTACACTTTAATGTTTGCTGAAAAGCATGGAGCCGGAAGAGAATTCCACAAACGAGAAGTGCGACAAAATCAACAGCTTGCATAAGACTAACGGTCGCATCTAACTAACTCAACTAGAAACTAGTGAGTTCTCGACGCTAGGCTAATACATACTGCGTTTAAATTCAAAAGGTTTGGGTACAATAGCGAAGAGCTCATCAGAACAATTACCGTGTAAGTATTTATGGTATTTATGGAGAAGACACAGGATGGTAACTTTACGGTGTTTAGAAAGTGACTGACGATGAAGCAGCAGATCAGGACCAACCATACTGCTGATTCCTATGATTTTTATCGATGAAATCAATAAATAGCAGGAGAAGTGGGCCATATGCGGTAACAATATTCTAAGCATGGATGATTTGTTGGTTGTTATGTTTTTATGGCATATCAACCTTGGCCAAGTCTACCGCTGATGTGATAACAACCGTCATTAAATATATATAACAGATAAGAACGGCGAAGCTCGTGGTATTGCCCTGGACATGTTGAAAGCTTTCGATTGGTTTTGGCATGCTGGCCTTCTGCGTAAGTTATAGGGCTGCGATATAACTGTACGATTGTTCGATTTAATTCGATCGCTTCTATCAAATCGTGTATGCCTTTAAATCCTTTCATACGAATCCAGGTGTCTCTCAAAGCTCTAGCCTAGGTCCTACGCTTTTTATTAACTTAATCAATGATCTTCCTGATGTAATCATTTTCCAAATAGGCATCTATGCAGATGACACCACCATTTACTCTTGTCGAAATAAGAAATCTACCAAGGCTGTCAAAGTAAACTTTGCAACTGTTCTTAGAAAGGTTGGTTGGTTGTTTTTGTTTTTATGGCATATCAACCTCGGCGGGTCATTTATTGCCAACTAAATTTTTATTTATTTATTGCTGGTAATACCTTTTTCTTTCAACAATTTATTGTTGTTTTTATATAAGTTTTGTGTGTAGTAATACTTTTTTCTTTTCGAGTATCAAGATTCATTGGGATTTGTTTTTAAGGGCATGGTCCTCAAATCATACTCAGTTATTTAACCGATAACTGGAGGGAAAGGGCGGATTAATACCTTTCCCAAGGGTACCGGTGCTAAAGTGAATGCAGGGTATTCAACTGGAATTCGAACTCGGCTCACCGATTTCTCTTTCTGAGCCGATATCCACTGCACCACAACGCACATCCGTCACTAAACGCTTACAGCACCTGGTATTCCCAAGCGGTCATCCGTCTAAGTACTGACCAGGTTCAACGTTGCTTAACTATCGATGATCAAGCGAGAACCGGTGTATTCAACGTGATATGGCCGAAAGTCAAGTATGGCCGTAAGTCAAGTATGGATGAATAATATATATGAAGGGTAGATTCTTGAGAGAAAACTTGTCTAGCACGACACAGTAAACAAACTTACTTAGCAGTTGAACTAGAAATGGATTCAATATAATCTTTAAAAGATGGCGAGATTTTTTAATAAGTGTATGATAGAATAGGGTTTGGGCGAAATATCCCAAAGACAAAGTTTATTAAGAACTACAAGAACAGGAAGAACGTATACATCCTGAAAAGACACGACACTTAGGGAGAGTTGACTTTTTAAGCGCCGCTTAGATGTGACCCAAGGCCGAAAGTATGAGGTACCCAGTGAGGATCTAACTCACTGCTCAGTTGTAATAGGTTCTAGCAAGACAAGGGTGCTGCCCATTACACCACGCCCAGCAGTCTTGGCACATAGAGACAGACTATAAAAATCACACGAATTACTTTAGATACAGTCAAGTTTCAGTTATTTTTTACCAACATGGACACATTTTTTTTATCATTTCACTCCAAACAAGGCAGAACTGCCACTGGTGCACAGGGGATTACAGAAGAGGTGAGTGATGAGAAAGAGGAACAAGTTACAGGGGAGTCAGAAAATGAGTATGAACAGGATGAGAATACAGGTGTGAAGAGGGTTGCATGAGAATCGAGTGGAGGGTAAAGAAGAACCTGATACAAGGGTTGTCAGGGCAAGGATGTGAGTCAAGAAGATAAGAGATGGCAATTGATTTTGCGTTTAAATTCTTGGAGATTGTAGTTTTCAGGGAAGCAAGTATATGGAAAGGAATTTCAAAGGCGGGAAGTGAGAGTAAAGAAGCAGAGAGTTTAAGTTGCTCTTACATTTGATTGATTTCACTGTTAACGGGTGGGACTTAGTTGCTTGTCGAGTAACTTCATGTAGAGGGGTCACCAGGGAGCTGAGCTCGTCAAAACAAAAGCCGTGAACGTATTTGTAAAAGAGACAGAAGAAAGCCACATTACATACTTCGGGAGAAAGCTCGTCTTGCTAAATTGAATACGAGTGAGAAGTGAGTTTAATCTTGCTGGATCCTTTGGTTATGTACCTCAAGTACACTTACTTTTAACTAACCTTATATGTGTGATCATAGATATCAAATACAAAGGCGTGGGTTTTCGTAATTGTGGGGTAGGGATTTTTCTCAATGTGCAATAAACGAGAAAGAAAAAAAAAAGAAAGAAGAAAGGAAAGTAGAAAAAGGGACTGGGAAAATCCTCTAATGGGTTAAAAGGTGCAACATTAATAAACGGGCTCTTTTTAATAAGCTCGGAAGTAGTGTCGGAAATTACCTAAAAAATTAATGTCTGTTTATTATGCAAAGATTTAAAGCCACGTCATTATAAATATGTGAAAAATTGATAGGGGTTTTCTAAAAATTATTTTTCATTTTTTTTTCTTTTCTTTTCGATTTGAATCCTTTCACACCAAGCAATGTCGTAATGCCACAAGGGCGCAGGGGGTTAAATGGAATAAAAATGAAAACTTTAGTGAGAAGTTAGGAGAGGACAACAAAAGTACAGAATTTAAGACGACATAAGATAACGATTTTTTTTTAATCATTTCACCCCGATCAAGGCAGAAATGCCACTGATGTGTAGGGGGCTACATAACTGTAAAAAGATTAATTAGAAAAGAGTGAGGAGTACAAACTAGTTAGAAAGGAGCAATAGAAAGCTGAGAATGCAGGTGCGATGACAGATACATAAGTGGAGAGAAAGGGAAGGATATACGGGGGTGGGGAGAGAGCTAGAGTCCAGTGGTTATGAGGTATTGTAATTATTTACATTATTTACATTGTTTAAACTGTCGTCCTCATCTCTATTGCCATATTCACGACGTTGAATTCATAGGCTCCGACCTTTTTTAAATGATTGCTCTCAAAAAGACTTGGCCCAGTGGATAAAAGTGTTAGTTATATCTACTGACTTGACCAAAGAGTTATGAGTTAATACCTGGCTATAGCAGTGGTGAGCAAAACTTACAGAGTTGACTTAAAGGGAGATAACTAAAACATTTGGAAGTGAAATGACTCATGGAACAAGAACAATCTACCCCAGAGATCGAAAA
Organism: Ascarosepion bandense; assembly: GCA_037127315.1. Classification (NCBI taxonomy): domain Eukaryota; kingdom Metazoa; phylum Mollusca; class Cephalopoda; order Sepiida; family Sepiidae; genus Ascarosepion; species Ascarosepion bandense. The sequence continues at coordinate 6,927,806 of JBBBDQ010000507.1, read as the reverse complement.
AGGGCTCGGTTCAAAATTCTAATCACCTGAGGAAGGTCGGAGCGTACAACGGCTGAAACGTCAATATCCGTGACGCGGTAGGCTAGACGAAGAAAAACATTTCCTTCTTTTCTACAAAATAAGTATTCCTTTTGGAAGTAAATTTTCTTGTCGTTTATCGAAAGCAACTTTACCTGTTTTATATTTTGATTTTTATTCTTTTTCTTTTTTTTTTTTGGTGGGGGGAAAGGGTTTATTGCATTTTAGACGATCTCTTCAAGGATGAAAAAATGGGAGTCCATGATAGCCTACGTCCTGAAAGGACACGGCACATGGAGAAGAAGTGTAAAAATTCGTTCTACCTTTGAAAAATATTTGCTCTTTGTTGTTGTTTGTTTTTTCTTCTGAAATAAGTTAATATCTTTTAATCAGCAAAAACATTTTCTTTCATTTTATCAAAATAAAATACTTTTCTTTAGTCTGTAAAAACTGTTTCTTTTACAAAATGATTTAATTTTCCTTAGAACCAGGAAAAGTGTTTTTTTTCTTTTTTCCAGTACAAACATCTATCAAACGAAACAAACGGAATTATTTCGTAACTTATTAAGCAGTCCGTTTGTAATTTTCTCAACGCAGTCGGGTGTAAAATTATTCTGAAACTATTTTCGCAATAACCGGAAATAACTTATAAAGTTGTGTGTGTGTGTGTGTGTGTGTGTGTGTGTGTGTGTGTGTGTGTGTGTGTGTATGTAAACATGCACATAAATTTCTTTGGGTGCCTAGACAGGTTGCAATGAATAAATTGTCGCCATTTATATTTTTACTTTCGTGCATGCGCGTTGTTTGTTTCTATTTTCTTGACTGCACAGAATAGTAGGGTCAGTTGGGCATCGTCTGTGAGAAAAGAGCGCTAGCTGATGAAATTCATTCTACCAGAAATTTGGAAACGGCATGCTGTACTAATTGACATATGCGTCAATAGCTCCAGTACGAACATTTCATTCAGTGGTTTTACTTATAAAATGTATTTTGTCAAGAAGGTTCCTTATCGTAAAGTTCTCGATATCGAGGTGTAGATAGAGCGTTGATAAGTACAAAGTGTTGGTGCATACGAACTCCGTACTTTTCGCTTACTATTGATGTGTAACTTGTGAACGGAAGACACACAGTCCAACATATTACATAATCTAACTGCATTGAATGTAAAAACGACCTTTATTTTCTTACATGAAAACAATTAGACTGCGATTATACTACAATTATACTGCAGGAAATAACTGATAATTAGTCACTTAACCAGAAATATAGAATAAATTTGTTTTCCCGAATAAAGATATGGCATTTATTGTATAAATTTCTTATCAGTATAAGTAATAAAGGTCTACGACTATATCGTGTTGAATGCACCGGTTCCCGTCTGATCACTGAAGTTAAGCAGCATCAAGCCTCGTCAGTACTTAAATTGGTGACCATTTGGGAATACCAGGTGCTGTAAGCGTAAGGATCAAGAATGGTCCACCGGTCCTCCAGGTTTGGGGTTTGGGGGTTGGGTGCAGGGCTAACAACCCTGTCACGTAAAAAAAAACAGTTTGTTACAGCAACAAAAAGTCGCTGCCCTATGCACCATTCGGTGTGATGGATAAATGATGATATCAAGGTAAAGAATTCTGCCTTGATAAAGAGGTTCTAATGGACATATAGAAAATGGTTGTGACTATTTGCTTTACTATGTTTACTCTATATAAGGCAGAAGAGCCATTTAAGACGGGTTGATTTGGGTCTGTTTTAATAGGCGCTAAATCACATGGTTTCCCTAGAACACCAGTTTATCGTAATAGCCGAGAATTCACTCGGTAATGACAGAATGTCACCAGTTTGGTTTTAGAAGCATTGAATATGATCAACTTCCTTTTCTTCACTGATCTATATGGTCTTCAGTCAGAGTAGAGTTTTCCACCCGCTGAGCTGTTATTTGCTTTCAAAATAAGCCTTCAAAAATATAGATGACCAGAATCTCGCAGCTGATCTCTCCTCTGATATTGCTAAATCAGAAAATGATTTTTCCCCTAACTGATTGGTTATTTGCTTTCAAAATAAGCCTCAAAAAATATAGATGGCCAGAACCTCGCAGTTGATATCTCCTCTGATGTTGCTCAGTCATAATGAACGGTTCCACTCTTAATGAGAATTTTTGCGGTCTGGGGAGTTTGATGGCTCAAGTAAAGAGTGGTGCGGTCGCAGAAATTGTCAGAGAATGGAATCTCCTGCTTGTGTGACATGGTGCAAAATTCTTTTGCTAGACATGAGGTTTTACAGCAGCAACCCTTTTGATCCAAGGTAGCACTCCCTCCTCAAGGCACTTGATGTAGACTTCTGTGTTTAGCATAAGGATTTCTCCTACAAATTATGGAGTTCTTTTCTTATCGAAACAATCACAATGGATTTTCCAAGCTGCTGTACCTTCGTAATAACCATTGGACTTGTCTAACCCATTCCGAATCTCCTGTACTGTCCTCTGACTGGTAAGCACTCTGAAATGTTAGTATTGGATCTTTCAGCACGAATACCAAGAGGACAGCATGACATTTCCAACGGATGACACGGTGTTGATAGCAGACAAGGAAAGGAAAATGCAGGACCTTCTACAGAAGTTAGCAAAATAAAGTGAAAAAGAAAGGACTGAGCATAAACCTCAAGAAAAGTAAATGTATAGTCACCAGCAAAAAGAGGAAACCAATATGCCAACTGCAAGTTGGAGAATCTAAAATAAAACAAGTAAAAAATTAAAATACCTGGGAAATGTTTTGACAGAGGATGGAAAATGCAACACGGAGATCCAAAGACGCATTGGCATGGCCAAAGACGAATTTCAGAAGCTAGCCCAAGTACTGAAAGACAAGAAAATCTCATTAGAAACAAAGAAAAGAGTGCTGTATGGCTATGTGATATCTGTTCTCCTGTATGGAAGTGAATGCTGGACGATCTCATCAAAGATGAAGGAGAGGCTTGAGGCAGCAGAAATGTGGTTTTACAGAATGATGCTGAAGATACCATGAACAGGGAACGTCTGAAACGATGAGGTGTTGGAAAGGATTCAAATGAGAAGAAAACTGATAATAAATATCAGAAAGAGACAAATGAGGTTCCTGAGATAAGTAATGAGGAAGGAAAGCCTGGAGAACTTGATACTCGCAGGTCCGATAAATGGAAGGAGAGACGTACTTGTTAGGTCTGAGCAAATTGTTGACGGAGCAGTGGCTTAGAAGAGACACCAAGATAAACATTATTGAGAGAGACATGAGTCAGAGTCGAGTGGAAGTCCATGATCGCCTACATCCTAAAGGGAGACGGCACATGAAGAAGAAAAAGAATTATGTCACGGTAGTCATTTTCTCACTGACGGTGTCCAACAAAAATCTAACAACTAACAACGCAGTAGTGAAAAATTAAGATTATAAACATGAAACAATTTAAATCATCACACCCAATATATATATATATATGAAATTTAGTGTATCGAGGCAGTAAATAATTTTCTAAAGATATATTGTTAAATATAAGAGATGAATGTCTATTATGAGCCGTTCTAAACGTCGTATTTTGGCTTTAATTTCAGTTGAAAATAAAGACAAAAATTCTCCAACATTTGGATATTTTTTTATTAATTTGGTTCTAAGCTTTCAGCTCACATGAGCCATCTTCAGAGAAGTTATTAAGACGGTAACACAATAACATCCACCATCACCGACGATTTTATTTTGTGTTGACATAAAACTCCGCTCGGCAACGGCAATAGTTACCAAAAATAACAAACGCAGTTCGTAAATTTGCAATGCGGTTCTATGACGTCACACCGCGTGATAGCGCGAAATATATATATATATATGAAAATAAATAATGACAACAGGAAAAATATATTTTTCTCGCCTATGGGTTTCGTCCCGTGATAGACTTCATCAAGGCAAAGAGTTGAAATGAATGTTATCAAGGCAAAGAGTTCTGCCTTGATAAAATTTATTTTAACTGTTTGCCTTGATAAAGTCCGTCAAGGGACGAAAGGCGTAGGCAATTAAAATATAATTTTCCTCTTTACTTTTTTATTTTCATACTGTTCTTTTCTTCAGATTATAACTTAGTATACTTTTGCATCTGTCTGCGAATGACTATCTATCTATCTATCTATCTATCTATCTATCTATATATATATATATATATATATATATATATATATATATATATATTGATTGATTGATTGATTGATTGATACTTAGTTTTTGGTCATAATAGGGTTAGACCAGTACACATTTGTATTTAAAAGTGTTCGATACAATTATATTGTAAAACTTCTGAATATTTTCAATTTTTAAACGAGTTATTTCACCACCTGGGTGGCGAAATAACTCGTTTAAAAATTGAAAATATATATATAGAGAGAGAGAGGGGGGATGGGAGATGGAGACAGAGAAATTTTGTCTTCAATATCAAAACCAAACTAGTAACGTGTCATCATCACAGCCTATAGCCTGGTTTTGCTCCAATCAGGATAAACAGTTCCGTTCTCAATGAGGTTCCTTCCCTGGCGCGTCTAATGGGACCCAAGCTCTTACTGGTCCTCTAGTGGAACTCATATTCGACCCATCTCTAAACACAAAAAGTCACTACCCTCTCGCTAAGATATTGCTATTTTCATGCCAGATGTTTTGACTCGCTAAATTCCTTGCATTCACCAGTTCAGACCTTGACAGCAAGGTACTGCCAGGCTACGTACACGGAATCAACACATCTTCATTCCTTTAATCTTCTACTCGCGAAGAGTAGTTCCCATTCGGTCAGTCTCTTCTTCGGAACAGAGAAAATGCTTCTCAGATCAACAACAATCTTAACTAGATACCGCCACTAAATCGCTGAAAAAAACAGCATAGTATGAATAAAAAAAGACCCCAAAATTAATAAAAACGAACCTTTCCATCAAATGTTTATGATATCATTAAGTAGAAAGATGACATTATTTTTAATTTTTTGATCCCATCTAACACGTTCAAAAATTTTGTAAAAAATCTTGTTGTGATTTTAGTCATTACGAGAGGTTACAATGGAAAACATAATTCAGTTTTTTCTGTTTTTGTTTTGTTTTTTTTTTCTTTTTTTTTTCTTTTTGTTTTTCGGTGACAAACACATTGATTTGGAAATTCTTGCAAAAATCAAATAATTGTCGAATTTTAACGTAACTTTCAAGACTTATTTACAAATGAATGAAATTATTTTTGAAATTATTATTTTTTAAAAATCTTAGCAAAAATATTTTTTACATAAGTTTCCCCACTAAATATAAATTCATGAAATTTTAAGAAGTTAAGTTTTGTTACGAAAATTAGTTTTATTAGTTAAACGCAAGACTCTTTGGAGAATGTCAATCATTTTTTGAAAAATTTTGCCTATATTTCCCAAAATCTGCTCTCAATAGTAAAATAAAAAAAATGCAATATAACGATGACATTATTTAATTTGATAAGCTTTTAATTGCTTGAATAAATAATATAAATTAAGAACATTATAGTCTGAAGAAAATGTTTTTCTATTAGTAATGAAATTTTAAAATAATTTTTTCATTTTTTTATTATAATAATTTATAAAGTTATTAAAGTATTTTTTTAAATACTTCAAACTTTGTTGGAGTTAGGTTATAAAATTATTAAGCGAAGATTATATTTACTAATCGAAAATTAAAAAGTTTAATACAAATCGTTGTGCCTTCCTATTTTTAAAATAATTTTTATTTTGTTTTTTGTTTTTTTGTGTATTTATAGTTTTTTGTTTTTTTTTGTTTTTTTTTTGTTTTTTTGTTTTTGTTTTTTGTATGGTAATTTCTGTGTAAATTAAAAGGTCATGACTTTCAGGACTTCATAGCCTTACCAGAAAAAAATTCGTACAATTATGACACTTGTGATTGCCATACACTTTCATCTTATCTTATCTTGCATCTGCCAAATCTATCAACACATACGATGGAAAGCTCTAAAAGTTGAACTCTGCGTTTAAAATATTAAATTTTAAATTTCTTGCTATAAATACGTAATACCTGTGTAAATCAGATTAATTTAACATAAATTTTGATAATTTTTGAAAAATAATGTCAAAGACGTATATTTTATTTTTGCAAGATTTTTAAAAACGGAGAATTAACTTTTGTTTACAAATGTCTCGATCGCTCAAAAATGGCCGAAAAATTAAAAAATTAAAAATAAATCTCAAAATTTTAGATTCCAATCAATATAATTTCTGTTTGAAATGCACCAAAGTATTTTGCTTACTGGAAATAATAAATTTAATCATTTACCTTTCAATTAAGCATAAAATAAAAGTTTCAATAAAACTTTTTTTAAATTCAATTTAAAAGTTAAAATGAGTGAAGGTACCTAAAACCTATCCAAGTCTAGAGTCAATCGTTATCTATACTACATGCCTTCATATATAATATCTTTATGTTAAATGCATCTATTGATCCTTCCTTATACGTTCATACAACCGTATTTAGTAAACATCTACCTTGAGTGACTTTTGAGCCTTGCATTCGATGAACAATGGTTATCGGCTCGGAATGAGAAATTGAGAGCTGAGTTCGACTTCCATTTGGATTTGTTGCATTTACTTACGCACAAATACTGTAAGGAAAATTATTAATCCGTCTCTTCTCTCTCCAGCTATAGGTTGAATAGAGGGCACATTGGTTTCTATAACCTTGGTTGGCAGCCAGTCTACCACAGAAAGTAATAGCAACCTACTGATAGAAAATCTTCTGCCTAGTCAGTCATGGATCGAAAGAGACATGGTTGCCCAATCGTGTATCACGTATGTCACTTAACTGACTGATTCGGTAAACAACAGTAAAAGAACAATGTTAGCTATGATTTAAGATAGATAGATAGATAGATAGATAGATAGATAGATAGATAGATAGATAGATAGAGAGATTAAGATAGATAGATAGATTAAGATAGATAGATAGATAGATAGATAGATAGATAGATAGATAGATTAAGATAGATAGATAGATAGATAGAAATAAAGATAGATTAAGATAGATAGATAGATAGATAGATAGATAGATAGATAGATAGATAGATAGATAGATAGATAGATAGATTAAGATAGATAGATAGAGAATTAAGATAGATAGATAGATAGATAGATAGATAGATAGATAGATAGGGAGAGTTAACATAGATAGATAGATAGATAGATAGATAGATAGATAGATAGATAGATAGATAGATAGATAGAGATAGATAGAAACTGAAACCGTGCACCGCATTAAAATTGACGGATTCAAAAACTTGCTGAGATAAATTTCCTGTTTAATGCAGTCATCAGATAATGCTCTCAGTACCTAGACTAATCTAAGTCGCATACCAACGTGTCAATCAAAACTCTACTGTGACAATTGTCGTTAGAATTGAGATTAAATGAGTAGGAGTGGTGTCAATTAAAATTCTCTATAAAAAAAAAAGTTGCTTTCCATCCGAGGTCAATTCCCTTCCTATCAATACAATTTTTATTTTAATGTGCTAATTATTTCAAAATTATTTTTAAGGTTTTGTCAATAATATGCCATTCTGGCCGATGAAAAAGAATGCAAACAAGACAATCCTTCTTTTCTTAATCCTTTTATTTTCTCATGAAGAAACAATTCTGAAAGTGACAACTAATAGACGTTGGAATGGATCTTATAACGAATTGTCTTTTTGCTGAAAAAATAACAATGTGTATATTATTTTGTAACGATGTGGAGAATTATATACTTAATATTAACTGTGCTAAGAAAAGGTTGAAAGCTGAAATTTCGGTTACTTGTTAATGTGATGATGATCTGCGTTGTGGTGTAATGGATATAGGATCGAAATTAGAAATCGGAGAGCCGAGTCCGAATTCCATTTGGGTTCTCTGCATTCACTTACGCGCAAATACCCTTGGGAGAGGTATGAATCCATCTCTTTTCCCTGGTTACATAACACGGCAGATTTGGTTCTAAATCCTTGGTTGGCATCCGGTCAACCACAGACGGAAATGACAACCTGCCGCGGGAAAATCTTCTGCCTAGTCAGTTCGATAGAGAATGATCGCTCAAGGGTGTATTACGGATGGCACAGATTGACTGACTGAACAGACGTACACTTATTTTCGTTCTTCTGATTTTTTCAGTTTAGGTTTGATTTTTAGAATTATTCAGAAATTGCTAGTTCTTTTAGGCGCAATACTATTTCTTCTCCAAGGGAGAGTTTTAACAAGATTGCGCTAACTAAGACTGCGCTGCGGTGGTGTATTGTTTTTTCTGTGTTACAGCAACAAATATCTAAAGAGTTGGATTATTATCATACATGGATTGTGTCAATGAACTTGTTTATCTAGTCTGACGTCTTATTTTAAATAGTATTCATTTTGTCTACCGCCATGCTTAATAGAGAAAACTTAATAAACAAAATATGTACCCTCGTCTTCTGTATATATATATATATATATATATATATATATATATATATATATATAAAACAAATATAATCAACAATAATAATTTTCCAAATGACACCATTGATAAACAAATAAAATTATTCTTAAAAAAACATACACGACATCAGTAATAAAAAATACTACACATCAAAATATCAATATATTTTACCGCAACCAGGTGCACAATAATTACAAGCAGGACGAATTCACTATGCTAAGAATTATTAAACACCATAATTCCCTTCCGTTTACTTGCTTCCTCGACAGCTACAATCTCCAAGAATTTAAATGTAAAGTTAATAGAAATCTCCTATCTCACTATCTTGCATCCTCTCTCTCTCTCTCTCTCTCTCTCTCTCTCTCTCTCTCTCTCATGCACTCATCTCATTTCTTCAGTATTCTTTTCCCTCTCTTACCCGCTTCCCGACACCCCCTGTATTCTGTCAATACTTCTCATAATTTTCCTCCTATATAATCCCCTGCACAAAGAGTTGGCTTATTATCATACATATTTTTAAAATTTCCCAAGAATGTTTCAAGGAATTTTTGGGTTGCGTGCAATGAACTTGTTTATCTAAGTCTGACGCCTATTTTCGGTTGAAGATTGTCCATTCTGTCATTATTCTGGTATTCGTTCTTGTCAACTTCGTTCCAATAATAAAAAGTACTTTAGCAATATCAAGCTGAGTAAAGTCAATTGGTGATGAGAGGAAAGGCTTTGATTTTTCATGATTGAGGTTAGGTAAGTATGGATCGGACTTTGGCGTTGATGATGATCGGTGCGTGAGGAAACGAGCCTAAAGACACGCTTTTAAAAGTTTCTGAATCAGACTAACACTCTTGGGAATTTAATTTAGCTTAGGAGGTTAATGCGTATTCGCACGCTCGCCCCAAAATACGCTTCGCTTGTACAAATTAATATCCATCGTTTCTTCGCCCGCCTCTCCAAAACTGTCGCGATCGCTAATGTGTGTTGTGATTCATAATGTATGTCTGCAAACATAACTCCCTGTAGCTTCCTATTTTCAGCAAAAATATCTGTGAATTGTTATTATTGTTCTTGGGAAAGTTCCTAACTATTACAAGACAAAAACAAAAGCAGATATAAAAAAGAGTCCAAAAAAAAATTGATTCATTCATTCGTTTTCTACGGCTTATTAACCCATTACAGGTTATTTAAAGCCAGAAAATATTTTAAGAATTTTTTACGTAATAATGATTTAGTGATACAAGTCTTATTAAGTAACCTACAGCTGAGAGAAGAAGAGATAGATTCATACCTGATCAAAATCTGATAAACAGAATGTGATTATAGAATGGGGGATCAATTCTATATAAGAATTAATGGTTAAATAAAATAAAGACAAGAGGAAAACTATTTTAAATCGCCTACGCGTTTCGTCCTGTGATGGACTTTTTCAAGGCAAAAAGACGAAATGAACTTCATTCTAAATTATGTATCTATAAACAAACAGTGTTGGTAACCACAAAGACGCTCACAAATCATTTCAAAAGATCAACAGAATATTTTAGTTTTTAGAATTTCTTAATGTCTAGTGTAAAGTCACGAGATATTAAAATGAAGGGAATTTGACCATTTTCTTTGAAAACTGTTTATTTTGTGTGTATGTCTGTTTTAGAATTTCTTCAAGTGTAGCACAAAGTCAAGAGATGTTAAAATGAAGAGAATTCAACCGTTTTCTTTGAAATTTTTATTATGAATGTTAGTATGTTTTAGTATAATTTAAATAAGAATTAATATATAAACTGATATCTCAATTTGTGGCCCCGTTAATTTCTATATATTTATATTCCAGATAATGTAAATATATTTAAGACATGACTGTGTAGCTAGTCATCAATCATTTGATTGATTCATTCATTTTTCTATGTTTTTTCTTTTTTGCAGACTATTTAAAATCAGAAAATATTTTTGATTGTAATAATTTTGCTTTTTAGATCATGAGAATTTAATGATACAAGTCTTACTAGTTACTATTGATGATGGAGAAAATGTGGATTCTTACCTTTCACAAGGTTATTTGTTCATAAGTGAATATAACGAACCCAACTAGAATTAGAACTCGTTTCTCCCATTAACAATTCCAGGCCTTTTATCTATTGCACCACCTGCACAGCCATGCTTGCAACATCAGTGATTACTTATCTAAGAACTGACCAGACTCGACGTTGCTTAACTTCAGTGATGTTTCCGTAAACGGCTGTTTCTAAAGAACTAATAGATTTTATTTTTTAATCCGATATGTTTTTCTTACGTCAAACGTTACTTTTAGTGGATGCACGTATTTGAATAGACGCTCTGTCTTATTTTAATTAGTATTCATTTCGTCTACCGCCATGCTTAATAGAGAAATCTTAATAAAGAAAATGTGTACCCGCGTCTTCTGTATATATATATATATATATATATATATATATATATATATATATATATACATAAAACAAATATTAGTCAGCAATAATTTTCCAAATGACACCATTGATAAACAAATAAAATTATTCTTTAAAAAATACATGACATCAGTAATAGAAAATACTACACATCAAAATATCAAAGAACTAGCAGTATAGCCCGGCGTTGCTCGGGTGTAATGAAAGCTTTAAAACTAATCGTTGGTCCTGGAGCTCAGACGCTTTGGACGTTGGCACAAAAGACTAAAAAGTTTCCAGTTAGAGCGAAACCGTAGACTGAAAGAAAAATGAATGGATGTAAGTCAAATTTTGATTTCCTGGTATCGATTTATACATATATATATTATCGATTTTCTGCACTATTTTAAGAACTGCAACTTTGAAACTTCTGAATATCGTTTCTTTTGTCTTTGTCTATGAGTGTATCAAATTTGATTAAAATCGGACCACTCCTTCTATAACCGCATTTTTTCGATCGATTTTCGATATTTATCGGGGGTACCTCGACACAAAACCTAGCTAAGAACACTCGCAAACGCTTATAGTACAACTGTGTAAATTTTCAATAAAATCGGTTCAGCCGTTTCGGAGTCTATAGGTAACGGATACACACACACAGACACACACACACACGCGCACAGAGAAAGTTCCATTTATAAATAAGTTTAGATTTTACTGCAACTATATGCACAATAATTACAAGCAGGACGAATTCACTATGCTAAGAATTATTAAACACCATAATTCTCTTCTTTTTACTTGCTTCCTCGACAGCTACAATCTCCAAGAATTTAAATGTAAAGTCAATAGTCATCTCCTATCTCACTATCTTGCATCCTCTCTCTCTCTCTCTCTCTCTCTCTCTCTCTCTCTCTCTCTCTCATGCACTCATCTCATTTCTTCAGTATTCTTATCCCTCTCTTACCCGCTTCCCGACACCCCCTGTATTCTGTCAAAACTTCTCATTATTTTCCACCTATATAACCCCCTGCACAACAGTGGCAGTATAATGCTTTGCTTGAGGCGATACGATTATAAAAAAAATATTTCTGCCGTAATTTCTAAAAGAAACACGGGAAATTTATAACCTATTACAGAAAAGGAAGACCGCAAACCTGTTGTCACTAATCAAAACAACCCTATAAAATCTAAACTAGGGGACAAATATAGTATATTAATTTCAATGCCCAGTAAAAGGCTGTATTTATTATCGCAAATCATTTACGTATATAGAAGACACTGCTGCCTCCTTGAGTAGATAATTTGCATAAAGTGTCATATAAAAACATTTATTAACGCATAATTTACAGCAGCAAACCTGGCTAACGGCCATATCACGTTGAATACACCGATTCTCGCTCGATCACCGAACTTAAGCAATGTTGAGCCTGGTCAGTACTTAGATAGGCGACGCTTGGGAATAACAGGTGTCATTTTATTTTTTACAATTATTGTTTAACATGTTCGTAAACAATATGAAATGTTTCGATATTATTATATTTCTGTATATATAACAAAATTTAAATTATGTAATGGTCAGTTTTTAATCAGCATCTGAAGATTGCGTTGTGGATGAAACTCAAAGTCGTGCTACCGGTGAGGATGTAGTTATAGAAAAATAAAACGTTCACTGTCGAACTATTTTTTTTTTTTTTTTATAAGCGTTTCACCCCGAGCAAGGCATTTCACTGCCACTATTGCGCAGGGGGGTACATAGAGTGAAGAAAGGATGGTTAGATATAGGAAATGTCAGAAGGAGGGTGATAGGAGGGTAAGGATACTGAGAATGAGGGTTAGGTAGATGTTGAGAGTGTTGGGAGAATAGTTGAAAGTTAGGGTTGCCATAGAGAGGTGTGGACAGAGAGAAGAAAAAAGGAAAAGACAGAAAAAAGAGACCTAAAGGTCATCACTCCTAAATATAGATGAAGAACAAAGGATTGTCAAATGAGTCATACCTGTGAACCAATCAGAAGTCAAGATACAATTCTGAAATTATTTTCTTTGTTTAGGAAAAGTGAAACAAACGACGATACAAGGGAACCAAAGAGACGAAATAATTTTGTCCGTTTCCTACAAGCCCTAAATTTTCGAATACCTAAAATCTCACAGAGACAAAAAAGGATTACTGCTATCAGCGACATACATACATACATGCATACATACATACGCAATTATAAAGGATCTCTTTTATCTCTCTCTGTTATATACTACACTGTGCGTTGTGGTGCAGTGAATATCGGCTCGAAACGAAAAATCGGAGAGCCGAGTTCGAATTCCATTTGAATTCCTTGCATTTACTTACGCGCAAATACCCTTGGGAAAAATATTAATCCGTCTCTTCCCTCCAGTTATGGGTTAAACAACAGGATATATTGGGTTCTATAGCCTTGGATAGCAACCAGTCTACCACAGAAAGTAAGGGCAACCTACTGTGGAATAATCTTCTGCCCAATCAGTCATGTCTCTTTCGAGACATTAACACCCAAGCGTGTATCACGTATGGCACTTGACTGATTGACTAATTATATACGAAATGACTCAATACGAGAATAGCACTCTATAAACACATAACCCCCTCCCCACCAAGGAATAATATGTATATCTATTATTAGAATGAGCATTGACGTGTCTTCTTACAAATGCTGATTCATTTGCGTTTATTTTCAACGGCGCTTGTCACAATCAGTGTCATATTTGATATTTGTCGGGGAGCGCCATTTTTATCCCACCCTTTGTCTGTTCTATAAGTACTTTCATTGCTTCTGCTCAGACGAACTTAAGTCACTGGTGCCTCCTCAACAGGTGTTTACTCGTGCAACCAGATTGGCAACTGGGTCCCACCCATTCACAGTTAGGTTAGCCAAATGCAGACGATAATTCTACTCCTTCAGCTTCTTCTCTCGCACTTCACGCCTGTGGAACTCGCTCCCATATTCTTGCTTTCCCGACGGCGACAACCTCCAGAAATTTAAATGCAATGTCAATACTCATCTACTAACCACTTGACTCGAGCCTTTCCACCACCCCGTATATCCTTCCCTTTCTCTCCCCCCTTGCAACTGTCATTACACCTGCATTTTCATCTTTCTATTGCTTCTTTCTAATTGGTTTGTAATCCTCTTCTCCCACCTCTAATTAATTTTCTTTCAGTTATGTAGCCCCCCGCACATCAGTGGCATTTACGCCTTGCCCGGGGTGAAATGATTTTTTTAAAAAATTGCAATTTTCAAACAGAAAGTTAGGATTTCTAAGCTTTGGGGGGGGGGGGGAACTAATACCCAACATCAGGAAAAACAGCTGAAGTTCCATAGACATATAATGAGGAAGGAGGGCTTGGAGATTCTGATACTCAGAGGTCGGATAGAGAGAAAAAGAGACAAGGGAAAGCAGCGCGTAACCTACTTGACAGGATTGAGCAAGTGAATGGCAGAGCGGGATTTGGGTGGGTTAACAGAGGAAAGCGTACCAAGAGCCACTAAGAAAAGGAAGGTGTGGCAGACCATGATCGCCTACGTCCTGAAAAGACACTTTACATAGAAGAAATTGGTTCGTTGACTTTGTTTAGTAGAATGTCAACCTCTATAATACCGAAATGTAAATATTTGGAACACAAGTTTATGGCTTCAACTGCAGATAAAATGTATTGTTGGTCATTTGGCTATAACATGTGTAATTCTTTTCTTTTTCTTTTTTTTTCTATAATTATCTCACCCCAAGCGAGGCGGTACTGCCACACGGGCACAGGGGGTTACATAATAAGAGAGTGAAGAGAAAGGGGAACAGATCATAGTAGGTGTCGGAGAATGGGTAAGAGAAGGACGGAAAAGTATAGTTTAAAAGGAGAACAACAAGGTGGGGTGCCGGGGAAGAGATGGGAGTCAAGGAGATAAGAGATGGCTGTTGACGTTGCATTGAAAGAGTGGATATTGTAGGTATCAAGAGAGCAAGTAGACGGAAGGGAGTTCCACAGGCGGGAAATGCAAGAAAAGAAGCTGTAGAGTAGAAGTTGCGGTTACAACTTGATTGTTTTCACTGTAAATGGGTGGGACCTTGTTGCTAATATAAACTTATATATAAATGGAACTTTGTCTGTAAGTGTGTGTGTGTGTGTGTGTGTGTGTGTGTGTGTGTGTGTGCGTGTGTGTGTGTATCCGTTACCTATAGACTCCGAAACGGCTGAACCGATTTTCTCGAAAATTTGCACAGTTGTACTATAAGCGTTTGCGAGTGTTCTTAGCTAGGTTTTGTGTCGAGGTACCCCCGATAAATATCGAAAATCGATAATCAAAAAAATCGGGTTATAGAAGGAGTGGTCCGATTTAAATCAAATTTGATACACTCATAGACAAACACACAAGAAACGATATTCAGAAGTTTCAAGGTTGCAGTTCTTACAATAGTGCAGAAAATCGAAGATATATATAAAAGGCAAGATGTTGTGTGTGTGTGTGTGTGTGTGTGTGTGTGTGTGTGTGTGTGTGTGTGTGTGTGTGTGTGTGTGTGTGTGTGTGTTTATCTGCCTGTATGTCTGTATTTTTTTCAGCCCTTTTATTTTAGTTTTTGCTTCGGGTTTGGCTCTAAGTAGGTATAATTGTAGTTCTTAATCTCAGCCATTATACCATTTACTCAGAGGACTTATTTAGCCCTCAAAATTCAGTTTACGACGAAAAAAATTTATTTGATATCGATACCAGGAAATCAAAATTTAACTTACATCCATTCATTTTTCTTTCAGTCTACGGTTTCGCTTTGACTGGAAACAACTAATGCTTTTTAGTCTTTCGTGCCAATATCCAAAGAGTCTGAGCTCCAGGACCATAGATTAATTTAAAGCTTTCATTACACCCGAACAACGCCGGGTTATACTGCTAGTAAACTTATATATAAATGGAACTTTGTCTCTGTGTGTGTCTGTGTCTGTGTGTGTGTGTGTCCGTTACCTATAGACTCCGAAACGGCTGAACCGATTTTCTTGAAAATTTATACAGTTGTACTATAAGTGTCTGCGAGTGTTCTTAGCTAGGTTTTGTGTTCGAAAATCGATAATTGAAAGAATCGGGTTATAGAAGGAGTGGTCCGATTTTAATCAAATTTGATACACTCATAGACAAAGACATAAGAAACGATATTCAGAAATTTCAAGGTTGCAGTTCTTACAATAGTGCAGAAAATCGATAATATATATAAAAGGTATGATGTTTGTGTGTGTGTCTGTTTATTTGCCTGTATTTTTCAGCCCTTTTATTTCAGTTTTTGCTTCGGTTTTGGCTCTAGGTAGATATCATTATAGTTCTTAATCTCAGCCATGATACCATTTACTCAGAGGACTTATTTAACCTTCAAAATTAAGTTTATGACGAAGAAAACTTATTTGATATCGATACCAGGAAATCAATAGTGCAGAAAATCGATAATATATATAAAAGACAAGATGTGTGTGTGTGTATGTGTGTGTGTGTGTGTGTGTGTGTGTGTGTGTGTGTGTGTGTGTTTATCTGCCTGTATGTCACTATTTTTTCAGCCCTTTTATTTTAGTTTTTGCTTCGAGTTTGGCTCTAAGTAAGTATAATTGTAGTTCTTAGTCTCAGCCATGATACCATTTACTCAGAGGACTTTTGAAGGCTAAATAAAGCCTTCAAAATTCAGTTTACGACGAAAAAAACTTATTTGATATCGATACCAGAAAATCAAAATTTGACTAACATCCATTCATTTTTCTTTCAGTCTACGGTTTCGCTTTAACAGGAAACAACTATTGCTTTTTAGTCTTTCGTGCCAACGTCCAAAGAGTCTGAGCTCCAGGGCCATGGATTAGTTTTAAAGCTTTCATTACACCCGAGCAACGCCGGGCTATACTGCTAGTTTATATTAAAAGGGATTTGATATCGAATTGTTACTTTTTCTCAGTTTGTAAGTCACTTCATTTTACTATTGGTCAGAATACATTGAAGCAAGAAGAAAATTTACAGTAATTTTTAGCAACACAGTTTTGCGGTTATTTTTTGTTACCACAACTCACACCCCTGAAGATGATCTCGGAAGGAGATTGAAAGTAATTGGTAACAGCAAGAAATGAATAATAGTATCATCTGTCAATGTTACAGCTCATTTCTTACATCTTTCAATTATAATACGCGAAAGATTATCCGTGAAAATGAACGGATTTTATTAAAAATAAGCAGACACAATGTTTGCTTTTATTTAATCTGATCTATACGTTTCATCTTCTTATGGTAAGCGTTTTCAGGTTTTAATTAAAGACAAACCTGTGCGTCAAGGAAGATTTTTGCAACTTTGAGAAAAAGGTAATAAATATTGTTATCATACGATATGATATCATACGATATGATATCATACGATATGATATCATACGATATGATCACAAAATTCGCAAATGCATTAGTAGTCTAAAACAAAATACGACTTCCTCGACGTGAGATAACTTTAAACCCAGCAAATATTTACGGCTTCAATACAGAAAAGACTATTCCCTATTATTCCCTATTCCTCATAAATACAATGCTTACAGACGGCTTTGCCTCTCAATCCAACCTGAAGTTGCCTCCCATAAATCGGTGAAACGCGTTGTCACAACAGTTTCTCCACTTTTGTTCCTTTATCTATCTATCTCTTTCTCTCTTACTTATATGTGTGTGTGCATGTGTGTGTATTACAGAGAGACATAGAGAGAAAGAGAATACAGGCAGTTGTAAACGTCATTTAGTTCATAATGTACTAGTTAGTGAATCAACGGCCCTTGGTATTGCTAATAGGGTCCATTTCACAAGGATGCCCTTACCATAGGACAATGCTGAACTGCGATGGAATATCAATCCGCCTATATATAAGTGGATTATCTCTCACAGATGAAGAGAAGACATGGGGCAACAGAAATGTAGTTGTACGCCAGATGCTAGGAATACCTTGGACAGGGCATGTGAAAAACGAAGTTGTTTTTGGGAAAATGGAAAAGAAAACGAACACTTAGAATCGGAAACGAAGAGTAGAAATGTCTAGGAGACGTAATAAGGAAAGCGGGATTAGAAAATTTGACACTCATAAGACATAGTGAAGGCGAGAGTGTTAGAAATGAACAGTGAGTAAAATTACTTCGCCTTTTCGTAGGAATGAAGGATAGAGCGTGGATAAAAAATTTGCTTAGAGCTACAAGACACTGGAAATATCGAGAGTCATGAGCGACTACTTCCTGAAGGTTGGTTGGTTGGTTGGTTGGTTGGTTGGTTGGTTGGTTGGTTGGTTTTATGGCATATCAACCTTGGCGGGTCATTTATTGCCAACTAAATTTTATTTATTTATTGCTGGTAATACCTTTTTCTTTCAACAATTTATTGTTGTTTTTTTTATGTATATAAGTTTTTGTGTCTAGTAATACCTTTTTCTTTGCGAGTATCAAGATTCATTGGGATTTGTTTAAGGGCAGGGTCCCCAAGTCCTACCCTGTTATTTAACCCATAACTGGGGGGAAGGAACGGATTAATACCTTTCCCAAGGGTATCATTGCTTAAGTGAATGCAGAGTATTCAACTGGAATTCAAACTCAGCTCACCGATTTCTCTTTCCGAGCTGATATCCTCTGCACCACAACGCATATCCGCCACTAAACGCTTACAACACCTGGTATTCCCAAGCGGTTACTCATCTAAGTACTGACCAGGCTCAGCGTTGCTTATCTTCGGTGATCGAGCGAGAACCGGTGTATTCAAAGTGATATGGCCGTAAGCCACTTCCTGAAGAGCTACGACACTTAGAAAATGAGTGTGCATTTCGCTTTGCTTTCCAAAGAGACACGTATGAATGGCAGAACAGATACTGGGATTGATAGTAAGGACATAATCTTTTTTAATCATTCCATCCAAAGCAAGGCAAAAAGAAACACTAAAGTGAAAGAAGCTACTAAGTGTGCAAGTATATGAGAAAAAGAAGAACATTATTAAAGAAGAGAGAGAGAGAGAGAGAGAGAGAGAGAGTGAGAGAGAGAGAGAACGCAACAAACAACGGGAATTAAGATAAAAGAAAATAAAAAATGTAAAAACTGAAAAGAGTTCCACTAACAAGAGAAGAAACTATAAGCACAAAACTTACGGTTGCATCTAGACATTTCAACTGTAAAATAATGAGACCTAACTGCCAATTTATTGAGGACAGAGAACAATAAAAGAGCGGACGCAATAAACCAGAAGAGAGCTTCACAATCAAGAACTGCGATAGAAGAAACTGTCAGCATAAATCATACAGCTAAATCATACAGCTAAACCCTGGTTCCCAACCCCGGGGAATATTTGGGGGTTCATGGATGTTTGGTTTGGGAACTTCAGGACAATATTGCTTCATTTTGTGGGAATTTGGAACTATAGAGCAGACGTATTGGAAAAGGAATTTTTGCACAAAAATTCTCCTGCGCCAGTCAAGCATAAAAATGAATACAATATGGGAACCAGTAAAACAGATAGCTAAATAAAAATAATAACAAAAGAGTCGAAAAACTAAGATTTGTAATATGAGCCCTGGTAAAAGATGATACTAAAACATTAGGTTTATAAGTACCCAAAATATACTCTCTAGTGTTGCCAAGGACACATTGTTGGTTGATTGATTCAAAAAGTGATTTAACCCCTGAGTTGTGCTTTCCAAAAGATAAGCAAAGTATCAAGAAACAAGAAACTTTTGTTATGAACAGCGCGCTCTGTTCATCAGAATTCGAATAAGTTTTGTTAAATGGATCATAAACTGACAGTTCGATAGAGTTTGCGTTCGTTTCTTCCTGGATTCTTCGGCGGTGCTATGAAAATAGATCCACTTAGGTCTCTTCCGTGTACCACCAATGTTATATGTTTCATTTATTATTTCTGTAATCTTCTCTATGACGAAATCGTCTAAGGCTACTAGCATCTCTATTACAATTCCGTTGGGCTCAGCTGCTTTATTTCTATTCAGTTTGTCCAGTACAAATCCCACTTCAGATTTTGATATTTCCAGTCCTTCGATATTATAAATACTCGCCATATTTTTAGCTCTTGTGTAGAAAGAAATACGATATGGGAGCAGTTAATAAAGGAAGAGATGACAGAAAGAGTTCAACAGTCGTAGTAGAAAAAGAGAACATTTAATGAGCGCAGAAACAAATAGGTTGGACTTAAGGTTCCAACTGTTCTATTCAAAATTTTCACACGTTAATTAACGCATTGGTTCGTTCATTTGGAGACAATAATTGTGATTTCTGTTTCTTAACCCTGAAACATTACCCATTAATTAAAGTTACACCATTACTAACTATGAGTATATCATACCCGATTTTGAAAATATCAAAAGAATATTAAATATAAATCTTTATTTAGAATATTTTACATGCAGGCACTTCAAAATTTGTACTTTGAATTAACATTAATAGGAACTGAAAAATATATTATTTAGGTAAAAAAAAATCAGGTACTGAAACTTTAATTAAATTGAAAATAAAATGGCGTCATTTCCGCTGTGTAATATATTCCCATGGTTAGTGTTCTCGGGTTAATAGGACCAGAAATAGAAATTACAATTATTTTAATCAAATAGAAACAGAAATAAATTGGTAGAAACAAAGAAAAATGTATATGGCAATGAATGCTGGACAATCAACTGGCTAATGAAGAAGAGATTTTATGCAAGAGAAATGTGGTTCTCCAGAAATCAAACAATATATATATTTGGGAAGTGTTTGAAAAGAGGATGGAAAGTGAAACACTGAATTCCGAAGACGCATTCAGATAGTCAAAGACGTATTCCAAAAGCTAAGCGGGGAATTGAGAGACCGAAAAACTTCGTTAGAAACAGAGTACGTGGCATCTGTCCTTCTCTATGTCAGTGAACGCTGGACACTTTCCGCAATGAAAAGAAGACTTGAGGTTACAGAAATGGGATTCACTCGAAGGTGCTGTTAGTTCTAAAGTAAGTTATTAAAACTAAAACAACATGAAAGGAAACTAAACCCAAGGTACATTTACACATTTATTACAGGCCAAATAGTCAACAAATATAAGACAAAAACATTTACATTAATCGGAAATATTTAGAGTTTATAAGACTCACCAAAAGGTGGTGGAATTAGTGTTCTTGTAGCTCAACTCATGTTGAAATTTTCAACGCTACCGTTCACCTCCTTGTCCAAAGGCTCACTCCTAATCCTACACTGCCCAAGGGCAGATTACCCCTTTCCGGTCCTTTTTATTTTTTGTCCCCACAGTGCCATGGACCATCATACGAACAATGGCGAAGTTTTAGACAAAATGTAAACAAGAAGGAAACTTATATTTAACATCAGAAAGAGACAGTTGAAAGTTCTAGAATACTAATGAGGAAAGAGGGCTAGGAAAATATTAAACTCACAGGATAGATTGAAGCCAAGAGGGACTGAATAAAACATTGGATACCTTACTTAGCTTGAGTAAATGGATATTGAAACAATGATTAGGAAAGATAACAAAAAACATTTTATTAAGAGCTATAAAGGACAAAATCGTGGATAGTTATAAACGCCTCTACCTAAAAGCCCTCCTGTATGGCAATGAATGCTGGACAATCTTCTCACAGGTGAAGAAGAGACTTGACGCAACATATTCATCTGTAGCTAAACATAACTGTTTAAAACATGAACTTCTGAAAATAGTAAATTTAGTGAAGATCTTTTGTCACTAATCAAAATAACCCAACCAAATCTAAACTAGTGATGATCAATATAGTACATAAATTTCAATGTCCAGTACAAGACTGCGTTTTTTATCACAAATCAGTCACCTATATTGGACACCCTACCACATCCTTGGATAGACGCCTTACATGTCACTTATCAAACCAAGTGCCATTAAAAAAACATTTATTAACCATAATTTATAAAAAAATCCTAAAGAAAATTTTGATAAAAAATACAAGACTTCTATATAAATCATGATCTCAAAAAATAACTCGCTATTTGATAGGCACTATATCTCAAATATTTCTCTCCTACCATCAACCTTACATTATTAAAAGTGAAAATAGAGTATTGTTTTTTTTTGTTTTTGTTTTTTGTTTTTTAATTGGAAGACTCGAATTCAAATCGCTCCTTTTTCAAAAACAAAATAAATTACTACGTTACAGTCAAAACCATGAAGGAAAATAACAGCAACAGAGACATAAAAACACTTGAAATAGCTATAGAAGTGACCGAAAGCTCTTGGAATGATAAATTTATAGACAATTTTTGATATTACATATCTCCAACAAAACGGAAACATCTTAGGATGCTGGAAAAAGTTAATAAAACATCAATTAAATCTTCCTTATCGGCTGTATTCAATGTAATATATATATATATATATATATATATATATATATATATATATATATATATATATATATAATTTATTTCTATGTATTTAATTTGTCTAATTATTTACGTATATATTAAATAAAAATGTTTATGATTTTGTATGTTGTCTTGAGAAAGCGAACATACATGAGCATAATTTTCTTAATTATAAGAAAACCATTAAAGATATTAATTTTTTTAATTATAAGAAAACCATTAAACATATTAATTTTTTAATTATAAGAAAACCATTAAACATATTAATTTTTTTAATTATAAGAAAACCATTAAAGATAATTATATATTAATTTAAAATAGAAAAATACGTAGATGATTAAACAATATAAACTAAAATGAATCGAAATAAATAAATAAATAATGATTAAATTAAAAAATTAAAAACAAACAAAACAAAATAAAATAAAGATTCAACAACAAAATTCATTTTTTTTTTATCAAGTTTTTTTATCCGTCAAAGATTTTCATTCTTTACATGGCATGAATAAGGATATTACGAATATTTTCGAGTGTTTCTCAAATTCAAAATTTGAAAATTTAACTTACTATATTTTCCTCCACGTGTGTATAACTTGTGTATATCCTGTATAATGAGTCTCCATATTTAACTTGATAACGGCTTGTTGTAGAAAAGTTTTTCTTTTCTTTATTTTATTGTCTTTTAAGTTATATTTTATTTCTACTGAATTATATAATTTTAAACGTGTGTGTCTGTGTGTGTGTGTGAAAGAGAGAGAGAGAGAGAGAGATAAATATAAACATATTCATGGATATATTTCGTTAAAAATATGAATAAACACCATTTTGACAATAGTTACCTCCCTTTGCATCAAGATGTAAGGAATATAACTCTTTTGGAATACTTCTTTATTTATCTCCCCTTGATCTTAAATCTATTCCGCAATGTTTTCTTAATGAATGTTTGTTTATTTTCTTTTAATTTAATATTCTATTTAATATTTACATTGTATGGACATTTTTTAAATTTACTTCTTTATTTAAGAAATCACCGCTCTGTTCTTCCCTTTCTTTTCGCAAATTATTATGAAAAAAAAACGTTTAACGACATTTAGAAACAAGTTTCAGGAATTTAAAAGCGTGAAAAAAACGAATCGAAAAACAAATTATTATTGTCTTCCTCCATTCAGCATTCTAGCAGTTTCGCTCAATAAGTCCGTAGTACAGTACGAAATTAATTGCATTAATTACAAGGAAGGAGATTATGCTAAAAAAAAATATTTTGTTGTTTATACAGTATACATTGTGGTGGGATATGAGATATCGGCTCGAAATAAGAAATAGGAGAGCCGAGTTCGAATTCCAGTAAATACCCTCGAAAAAAGTATTAAACCGTTGTTTCTTCCTACCGCAAAAAATTAATAGCAACCAAATGCGGGGGAAATTTTCTGATCATCCAGTCATGTCTCTTTCGAGACATGATCGCCCAAGCGTGTAGTATATATGGCACTTTAACTGACTGATATTGTGATTTCATTGTTTTTTTGTTTTTTGTTTTTTTGTTTTTTGTTTTGTTTTGTTTTTGTTTTTTTTTGTTTTTTTGTTTTTTTTGTTTCTTTGTTTTTTTTAGTTACACTTGTGCTGGAAGATAAGATATGGAATTTGATATGGCTTTTGATGTTTTGTGTGTTTACAAAGGTGATATCTTCGGATAACATCCGTCATCCCAAAAAATACATAAATGTTTTTAGCCTTGTAAAAAAGATTACTTGCAGAATATATTTTTGTACTAATTATTTTTTATTAAAGATAACATTATATATATATATTCAAAACATACAAGCTTTAAACAGTTCGTGAGTTCATACGATAGGTTCGCGTTTTGAACATTTAATTTCTTTATTATAAGTGAGAGAGTGTCCTGATAATGTTAATGTGTATATGTAGAAGTAAGGTGCGTTTTCTTTGGAGGTCGGGGTTCACCAGTGTAGAAGTTGGGAGATGGTTAATGTTTTATTTTTTTGTTGTTGTTGTTTTGGCCTCGTGTTAATCATAACCGAACTCCCTACAACTTACTATTTATTCGCTATCATTAGAAGGTTGGAGATTGGAATGTGTGGAAGAATAAAAGTATACCTTTTCTATGTTTAATAGAAATTTATTAATGGAAAAGAATATAATCTTCAGGAATTTAAATGTAAAGTCAATAGTCATCTCCTGTTTCACTAACTTACATCCTCTCTCTCTCTCTCTCTCTCTCTCTCTCTCTCTCTCTCATGATTTTTTCTCCGTCCACCCCACTTTTATCAGTATTCTCTTCCTTCTCATACTCTCTTCCTGACACCCCCTGTAACCTGTCACTCTTTCTCATAACATTCCTCCTAAGTAACCCCCTGCACAACAGTGGAAGTAAAATGCCTCGCTTGGGGCTACACTTATAAATAAATAAAAAACTATGAACTGGTAAAAGTTAAACGTTCGATGAGAAACATTATTTAAAATGTTAAGGGTATCAAGAATTCGTAGTAGTAACCAATTGAAACAATGCCCAGTTTAAATTCTCGAAACTGTCTCTCTGCTGTTTCGTATTTATTATCAGCAACAGTCTACAGATTAATCCAGATGCAGGAGGTCGACTTGAAGCAGTAGGGAGATGGTTAATGTTTATTGAATTGGCCTTGTGTCATACGTAACCGAACTCCCTACAACTTGCTATTCATTCTCTATCATTAGAAGGTTGGAGATTCGAATGTGTGGAAAAATAAAAGTATACCTTTTCTATGTTTAAATAGAAATTTATTAATGGAATAGAATAACATGAATTGGCATAAGTTAATGCACAATGAGAAACTGTATTATAAATTTAAGGGTATGAAGAGTGCGTAGTAGTCCTTGCAAGAGTGAGTTTATGGGTAGGTAAGCAGGAATGTATGTATGTATGAGCTGTTATTTTTGGGTAGGATTGTCTTTGAAGTTATCGCTTAGGGTGAATGGTGAAAACGAAGGAGGTGAGAGAGAGAGAAAGAGATAATAATAGCGATCGCTTGACGTTTGTCAAGAGTACGTATTAATTACGCTCGTCTTATTTCTCTCTAGAGACGGTCGAGCTTGCTCCGTCTCGTATTTCGTTTTCTGGTAAATTAAGAATTCACTCACGGATGTGATTCTGGCCTTTTTATTTTGTTTTTAGATGTTTCCTAGTTTTCTATTGGCCGAAAAATATATCGCATAGAGTTGTGAAATTTCACAAGTTTTGTTTAGGATTCGCTTTTGCATATATGCTAAGCAAGAGTTTGTAAATTTGAGTTAATTCGTTTTTTTCTAACAAACCAATGTGTCAGTGCGTAGCATTTGAATTTTTAAATCTAGAATTTGTTTTGTTCACTACATAATATTCAGTCATTTGATAGTAATCCTAACTCACTGTTGATTTCAGCGTTTAGGTAGAATAAGGAATGGGAGAAATATGTCAATAGGAGGCAGATGTTGTTCTTGCAGATTCACTCCTTGTATGGAAGAACGACTTAATTATTATATCGACTCTCTGGTTTCTTTTGCTATGATCGTCTCTAGGCTTATATACTTTTCCAAGAAAAAGGAATTCATTTCGGAATTGTATTTTGATTTCTGATTGGTTTACAGGTGTGACTCACTTGACTATTCCTTTTTCTTCACTCATATTTAAGAAGGATTACATTTGGCCGTTTTTAACATTTTCTTTTGGTAAACAGTTTTTTTTTCTGTCTCTACAATTCAGGATTATTGAAAAAATGTTTGAAATGTTAATAGAAACTAATTCTAACAGGCAGAAACACATTCAACACATTATTGGGTATGTAAAGGCTCAAAGTTAATTTTTTTAAGGTAACACTTCGCTATTTACCTCCACCCATTTTCGAGACCTAAATTTACATTTAATTTTTAATTAAAAAAGCTATCTTGAAGCTTTAATTTTAGCTTTAATTGAAAGCCAAGAGATTCAATTAACTAATTCCAGTAAGAAAATACTCTGGTGTATTTCAAAGCGAAATTATATTGATTAGAATCTAAAAATTGTCAGATTTTTTTTAAATTTCAATTTTTTCCGCCATTTTTCATCGATCGACACATTTTGTCAACAATTCTCAGTTTTAAAAAAATTTGGAAAAGATACCTCGCTGACACATTTGTTTATTAAAACTAGCAAATTTAAACTTACGTTAATCTAATTTGAAACAAGTATTAATTGTTTACTGCCTGAAATGTACTATAAAAGCGTTTCTTAATTATGTGGCCTTGTTATCAGGGGTTATCATCGTGTTAATTGACATGACAGAAAGAATGCTAAGTATGGAAGTAAATTTGAGTTGCATTGGATATTTTAACTGATTCCAAAGAAGCTTTAGGCGCTGATTTCAAATCTGAAATTAGATTTTCTCTACAACCTCTGGTTTGTATGTAATTTGAGGTTAATGAAATTGTACAAATGTGAACTTGCGTAAACCATGTATAAGCATTTTCACGTTCATATATATATAGATAGCTACTAATATTTTGATCATTCGTATTTTGTTTCAGATCAAACATGGCTTCCAAAAATATATATCATTGCAGAAACAAACCTAATGCCTTCTGGTACATTTGTGGATGCTACACACTCAATCGTCAGAGACGTAACATATTCTTGTTCGTCAAGTGTGCCTACAAGGCATATTTTGAAGTTCATCTTGGTGATCAAGACAAGCAATGGGCTCCTCAGGTTGTGTGCCACAATTGTGAGGAAATGCTTCGAGACTGGATCAAAGGAAAACTGCCTTTTGGAGTTCCAAGGTTTTAGCGTAACTGAGCGTTATTTCTGCATGGTAAACACAACGTGTGTAGGGAGGAAAAACCGACATAAGATTACGTATCCGAACATTCCCTCAGTTATTCGGCCTGCTCTGCACTCTGAAGAAGTTCCTGTTCCAGTTTTCAAAGGCTTGTCTTTATTCGACGATAAAGACATTGGACAGGATACAAGTAAACAAGACAGTTGTGACAGTGAATTGTCAGAAAAGTGTTCACAATCGGAGAACTGTTCTTCAGACCCTGAACTTTCCCCGTCCCCAAGCCTCTTCCTCAGGCTGAACTGAATGATTTAGTGCAAAA
This sequence comes from Ascarosepion bandense, assembly GCA_037127315.1. Lineage (NCBI taxonomy): Eukaryota > Metazoa > Mollusca > Cephalopoda > Sepiida > Sepiidae > Ascarosepion > Ascarosepion bandense. The sequence goes on along the minus strand of JBBBDQ010000507.1, from coordinate 6,900,442 downwards.
TGTAGGACTTTCACAGAAAGCCACAGAGCTTTTGGCATCAAGATTACAAAGTAGAAATCTTGTTGATCACTCTGTTAAAGTATCATATTTCAGAAAGCGTGACCAGATTTTTGTGACCTTTTCAGAAAACAGACATTTTGTTGACTGCCATGATATCCCAGGGCTTCTCAAAAAACTGGGTGTACCTTACTATAGTTCTGCTAAATGGAAACTCTTTTAAACAGTTCAAAACGCAGTCTAAAGTGTGTTCTTTTACATAATGGCAATGTTTATGGAACAGTACCTGACGATCACTCAGCGCATTTGCAGGAGGACTATGATGATATGAGAATCGTTATGGACTTGTTAAAGTATCACGAGCACAATTGGATCATTTGTGTAGACGTAAAGATGGTCAACTTTCTTCTTGGACAACAAAGGTTTCACCAAGTTTCCATGTTTCTTTTGTACGTGGGACAGCCGAGCACGAGACAAACATTGGGTCCAGAAGGACTGGCCTATTCGTGACACTCTTGAAGCAAGCATGCCAAATATCATACAAGACGCAATTGTAAGCAGATCATCTTTCGTCCTCTTGACATAAAATTATGTTTGATGAAGCAATTTGTCAAGGCACTGGAAACCGAAGGTGAATGTTTCCAACACATCATCACAGATTTACCAGGGTTATCATTTGAGAAGATCAAAGCAGTCGTGTTTGATGGCCAACAGATTCGAACCCTAATTCGTGATGATCAGTTTGTTGCTAAGATGACCACTTTAGAAAAGGAAGCATGGTTATCCTTTGTGGCAGTCGCTCAGAACTTCTTTAGAAACAATAAGGCGGAGAACTACAGTGAACTTGTGAACAGAATGCTCTTCGTTTTTCGTGATCTCGAGTGCAACATGAGCATCAAGCTTCTTTTTTTAAACAGCCGCGTTGATAAGTTCCCTGACAACCTGGGGGCTGTAAGTGACGAACAAGGAGAACGATTCCACCAAGACCTAAAGGTCATGGAAGAATGCTACCAAGAGCGTTGGGACAAAAGTAGAATGGCTGACTACTGCTGAAGCATTAAACGAGATTGCCCGGATGAAGTGTACAAACGTAAAAGTTACAAACGCAAATTCCCACCTGAATAAAATGCACAAATTGATAAGCTATTCCTATAATTTCCTATAATAACGAAAAATTAAAATAAATAAAAATGTCAAATTGCATAAAATCTATAGCTTTCAGATAAAAACCGACTTCAGATTTGAAATCAACACACTCAAATTGACTATAGAAAGGTCTTTTTTTAAATGCAACAAAATGAGTGTTCCCCAGTGTAATTTATTAAATGGCGTGACATTTATTAATTCTTGTTATTAATATCTATTTGTCATATTTTTTTATTAGGTACTTCCACATAATTACTTTTTATTAACAAAATTAGGAAACTAGAAATTAAGATATAAAATTTGCTTTAAATTTTGAAGGGATGACTTGCACAGACCGTTGAATGTTGAAACCTAGGTCATAAGAATTGTGCCCTGCCGAAAATGTTTAAATAGTTTTTTGTTTTGTTTTGTTTTTGTGTTGTTTTTTGTTTTTTGTTTGTTTGTTTTTTTTTGTTTTGTTTTTTAGTGGGAGGTCTGTACGAAGCGCAACTTTAAAACACATAACCTTTTAATAATATAAATCACGTACGGTCATCCGTAAAAAGAAACTACAGGTCATCAGTATGCACACAATTAAAATGTCTTAATTATTTTAAAAATCGAATAGCTTGGTTATTTGTATTATGATCTTCAATTTTCGATTAGTAAATATAGTCTTCAAATATAACCTTAACAACCTAGCGATGAAGGAAGAAATTTTAAAAGATTTTTAAACTTTATAAATCATAATAAAAAATAATAAAAGTGAAAGCAATTCTTGTAAAAATTCATTATTCACTGAAAAATTGTTTTCTTTTTAGATTATGATATCATTAATATATATATATATATATATATTGTTTATAAAACCAATTAAAATTTACCTAAATAAAAAAGGCATAGTTTTATTGCATTTTTGTTTTCAAAATTCGAAGAATATTTTCTGAAAAAGGGCTAATTTAGGAAAAAAAGATGACTCCCGAATTTTATTGATATTAGGTATAAGGGCAAACTCTCGTCACTCACGTTTGCTTGTAAAAATTGCGTCACTTACATTTGCTTTTATACCAAAATTTCGTACGTGTTAGGAAGAATTTAAAATATTTTTTAAAATAATTTTAGAATACTTTGATCTATCTTCTTAATAAATAACATGAACATTTTGCAGATAAAATTTTGTTTTTATTTACTTAGAGGCTTTTTTATTCATAATATGCTGTTTGTTTTTGTTTTGTTTTGTTTTTTTTGCGAATTCATGGAGGCACCTACACTTCGCAAATTACAGTAGACAAGAGAACTTATTTTGGTCACTTTAAGGGTTGACGCAATGTATAACAATTAAAATTACAAATGGTATAAATAGCGGTTACATGTGTTTGAGTCGACATTATTGCTTTTAGTTTGAGTAGACATTACTGTCTTTCAATAGTAAAACTGATATATACAGGCCTAAGGATTGAAAGCGTTATGAAATAAAATACGCTTCACTTTTGACCTCTTGGTCAGCATATATTAATTTCGCGATTTGACAAACAGGTGCAGCCAATATTTATGATGTTTATAGTAAATAGCAATGAAATAATGTCAATTTTTTAAAAATCTATCATATATATATATATATATATATATATATATATATACAACGAAATTAAATTTCGAAATTTTTAAATACTTTATATATATATATATATATATATATATATATATATATATATATAAACATTAAAACACTTAAGCCGTCAATTAATAGAATCAGCTATGAATACTGCAGTAATGTTCTAAAATGTTTGTAAAAAGAACAGTTTTTCATGCTTTAACATATGCATGACCAAGACATTGCAACATATAAAAAAATTACATTTTGGATAATTTTCACGTTCTATTGAACACTAGCAATTTGTCAACCGTTATATTTGAAGCAGAAAAAAATTCACAGTAATTTTTAGAGAAAACACAATTTTGCGTTTATTTTTTGTTACCATAACTCACACCCCTGAAGATGATCTCGGAAAGAGACTGAAAGTAGTTGGGTACCTTAAGAAATGAATGATAATAACATCTGTCAAAGTTACAGCCCATTTTACACATCTTTCAATTATAATACGCGAAAGATTATCCTTATCCGTGGGTATGAACAATTTTATAAAAAATAAGCAGACATAATTTTTGCAATTCATTTAATCTGATATATATATATATATATATATATATATATATATATATATATATATATATATATAATTTTTATTGTAACCTAATTACGAACAATAATGGATCATATGCAATACAGGTAAACAATTCAGGTAAAAAAATTAAATAAATATCATGTATCTAGATACAAATTAGAGACATGTCGTAATAGATCATAAAGAAATCATCATTGTTTTGCGGCAAATTTTAATATCAACTTTAGGTTTCTCTTCTTTAAAACTTGTAAGATGTTAACACATTTAAGATTATGGATAAAAAATAATGAGTTTCATATAATGTCCTTTTGAGAATTCACGGATTTGGACGAAAAAACTGAGGTCAAAATACGCGAAAAAATATATATATACGTATATAGATATGATAAAAAATATAGTTTTAAGATATGTTATATTTATCGCCGTTTGGTGTTAATCTGTGTTCTCTTTTATAGTTATTATGTATTTTATACAAAAATTTATATCAGGAACTTGACGTCTAGGTAGGCAAGGTAGGTTTTGCCTACGCCTAATAAAAGAGATCAGCAGCTACATATTCTTTCTGTGGGACAATATGAACCTCATTCAAGAAATATTATGGTATGTCAGATTATTATGTATAAAATGCAAAATATTTCTTTTCTTTTTTTTTTAAGATTTACAATATGTCACAAGCTGCCTATCCTGAGGTAATTACAAACGACACGTGGTGATAAATGCACACACACACACACACACACACACACACACACACACACACACACACACACATATATACCAGGCTCTCGACAAGAATGGCGAAGCCCGAACCGTTGCCTTGAATATCTTTAAAGCGTTCAACAGAGTCTGGCACGCTGGTGATACACACACACACACACACACACACACACACACACACACACACACACACACACATATATATATATATATATATATATATATATATATACCAGGCTCTCGACAAGAATGGCGAAGCCCGAACCGTTGCTTTGGTTATCTCTAAAGCGTTCGACAGAGTCTGGCACGCTGGCCTTCTACGCAAACTGCGGAGCTATGTTATAACTGGACATTTGTTTGACCTAATCCAGTCTTTCCTCTCTAATTGCACATTCAAGGTGGTATTAAACGGACATGCCTCCCAAAACTACCATACGAACGCGGGTGTCCTCAAGGCTCTATCTTAGGTCCTACGCTGTTTCTGATCTACATTAATGATCTCCCCGATGCCATAAGATCCCAAGTAGGCATGTATGCCGATGACACCACAGTTTCATCTCGACTCCACATGATTGCTTCCCCGACAGCTACAATCTCCAGGAGTTTAAATGTAAGATCAACAGACACCTCCTAACACACTAACACGCATCCATTCTCTCAAACACTCTTCCCATCTACATCCTTACCCGTCTATCACCCTCCTTCTGACATTTCCTATATCTAACCACTCTTTCTCACCACCTTCCCCTATGTAAACCCCTGCGCAATAGTGGCAGTGGAATGCCTTCCTTGGGGTGAAATGTTTATATATATATATATATATATATATATATATATATATACTATAAAAAAAATTTGGGATATTCTACAATATTATACTACTCGATCAAATTTAATAAAAAAATTAACATTGAGTTCTACTAGAGTTTGTCTCTGTTGGAATTTACCTTACAAAAATACCAAATATTCTACGTTATATACATATATGTTTGAGCAGTAACCTTATTTTAAATATTTTTCTTTAAATACAACAGTATTTTTCCAGTATCCTTACTTTTTTTTCGTTTTGTAGAAGTAGGGAAGTACAAAAATGTTAAAAAATTTATGTTGATCAGTTCTATTGAAATTTTCAAAATTGTTTTTCTCCGGTGTTTTGCTTGTTTTTTGCTTGGTTTTGTTTTTTGTTTTTTTCTTCATGTTTTAACTGTTACATTCCGAGCCTTTACATATCTAATGAAAGATACAGTCACACACACACATGCACACACACACACACATATATATATATATATATATATATATATATATATATATATATATATATATCCCCGTATATGCTTCCCTTTCTCTCCACCTATGTATCTGTCATCGCACCTGTATTGTCAGCTTTCTATTGCTCCTTTCTAACTAGTTTTTATTCCCCACTCTTTTCTAATTAATCTTTTTACAGTTATGTAGCCCCCCGCTCATCAGTGGCATTTCTGCCTTGCTCGGGGTGAAATGATTAAAATATATATATATATATATATATATATATATATATATATATATATATATATTCACGATTACATAGGGACACGTATGAAACCACTACAAAATGTACAATTTTGTAGTAGTTTCATACGTGTTCCTATGTAACCGTGAATAATAAATATTTATTGTTCTATCTTTTAAACTAATGTTTTGAACGTCGCAATTTTAATTCTTCGTTCTTTTGCATATGAATTATAAATATATATGTATATATATATATTCTAAATTATAATTTTCTAAATTATATATTTTCTAATTATATATTTTCTAAATTATATATTTTATATATATATAAAATATATATATATACGGTGTGATGGGCCATTTATCGCCATTTTATTTTTTGTTTTGTGTGTACGCATTGTTTGTTTTGGATTTTGGCGACTGCTTAGTATAACAGGGTCAGTTGGGCACCGTCTGTGAAAAAAACGCCATGACACAATTCACTCCGCCAGAAATTTGGAAAGGGTACTGCTTAGCATTTGCACCGGAAGTTCTAATTTGAACATTTCTGAGCACAGTGCAGAGCATTCGGAATGAGTTAGATGAATGTGTCTGGAGTGATTACTAGTTATGACGACGTTATGCCTCCATTAATCTTCACACAGGACCTCCGACACAATACGGTGGCCTACATCAACTGCCCTGAGAAAGTAGGTGGCTATTGGAAGTCCCTATGTCTGGCAAATTGAATCTGCACCATGCCACACAAGCATGAGAACATAGTCATTTATAGTTAAGAGTGCACGTGTTCATGCTTGTTATGTTGGTTTTTATATGAATAGGTAGAAAATGTATTATTATTATTTTCTATTGATACATCAAGAAAAATGGTTTTTATTATTATTGTAGCGAGGCCTCGGTGATGTTTATCAAATTGGCCTTGTGCCAAACACAACCGAAGTTCCCACAATTTATAATATCAGAAGGTTGAAGGTTGGATGTTGAAATAGGGAAGAATAAAATATTTCGTTTTCTATGTTAGTGTAAAAATTTTATTAACTAAACAGAATAACAAATTTGTAAGAAGAAAATGTTCAAAGAGAAAAATGTACATAGTTAAATGTTCCGGAGCTTATAAATGCTAGTAGCAAAATGCGTGTATGTAGAAAGATTAACAGGTTACTATTAATGTCTGTGTTCCATTCCTTTTTTATGACCGGTGAGAGTGTGAAAAGAAAGGTAAAAACAATAAAGGAAATTTTACTTGTCGGACTTTAGTTTTAGAAGTCAGTTGAAGTATCTTGTTGTTTATTTGACGGCGTGTGAGGGAAAACGAAAGAAAGAAAAATTGGAGAAGATAAAGAACGAATGTATGTCGACGAGACATGACAGGGTCCGCGTCTTGAAATTTCTTCCTTACATTGTAACGAGGTCCTTATCAGATTACCGCTTTCATCGAACTGACTTTCGCTGGTCAAGAGACGTGAATAAGTAATGAAATTTAGTCACGTAATTAGATTGAACAGCATACCCATTTTTTAGGTGTTAAAAAAATTTGACAGGGGTCATAGTTCAATTTGCCACTTCCTATCCAATCAGAATTTAGAATCATTTTTTATTTCACACAGACTTGTGAAATTTGCCTTTATCTGGATTTTTCCAAAATGTTTTCAGTCATTCTGATCCATTTTTGCGGGTATGCAATTTTTTTTTCCGTTTCATTTAATTTTTGGGTGATGCAGAATTTGTATCCTATAATTGTTAAATTCATATGTGAAGTTAAGAGCGTTTTGGGAAGTTCTTTTGTAATTCGTGTATTTCATCTGTGTTTTTAACTGAGATGAGAATATCATCTACATATCTTAAGTAAATGAACGTTTTTTGGGGTTTTTTTTTTTTAGTGGTGTTAAATGTCTTATTATCAATGTTAGCCATGTAGAAACTATTAAATTATGATCCAAGAACTGCACTCATAAAAAAGTCGTTACATCGTATATAGATGTTATTTTGGTGATCATAGAAAGAAATCTTAGTGATACTCTACAAGTCCTTTCATGGCTACTGCTCCGATGAGCTTAGATCACTGGTGCCGCCTAAGCACGAATTTACACGAGATACTAGATTAGCAACTAGGTCCCACCCTTTTACAGTTAAACAAATAAGATGTAACCGTAAATTCTACTCAAACAGCTTCTTTTCTCGCGCTTCCCGCCTGTGGAACTCCCTTCCACAACTCTGCTTTCCCGACACTTACAATCTCCAGGTGTTTAAATGTAGGGTCAATAGACACCTCCTATCACACTAACTCCCAATTATTCTCAGAACACTCTCATCTACCCAACCCTCATTCTCGGTATCCTTACCCGCCTATCACCCACCCTCTGACATTTCCTATATTTAATCATCCTTTCTCCACTCTACGTAGCCCCCTGCACAGTAGTGGCAGTGACATGCCTTGCTCGGGGTGAAACGCTTATAAAAAAAAAAAAAAAAAGCAAGACAAAAGTAGTTTTCATAATATATTCGGTTTGATTTTTAGTGAAGGGAGAGATGGATTGTTGCAAATATTCTTTAGAATTATAGCAATCGCTACGTTAACTAGGACAGTTTTAATTAAACTTTCAACATCAGTTGAAGCTATGGTTTTATTATTAAGTTTTTGTATTTTTAAGATTTTGATTAGTTCATTAATTGATTTAATACTGTATTTACTGGGTATGTATGGCGTAATGAGTTGGCTGATAATTTGGGTTAATTGGTAAACCGGAGAGGGGATTTGAGATGTGATGTGACGGAGAGGGAAGTTCGGCTTGTGTTTTTTATAGTTTCATACATGTATCAAGGTTTATAGCCTCTGATTATTTGGGAGTGGGGACTTAATTTGTCCTGCTCTGTATTGCTGGCTGTGATCAGTTTATGATTTTTTTTATTTCATTAAGTTAGTGGGATTTTTGTGTATAAACTTGTATATACGCGTATATACCTTCAGAACTACCCAGGCATACGTATACATTAGAACCTTTTTTATGTATAGTCATATAAATATTTACCCGTCACAACGCGTCGTTTATAAATTTCCAACTTTGTCTCATCATCTTCATATATATATATATATATATATATATATATATATATATATATATATAAGTTGAGTATATGGGTATATGGATCTAAATCCGTCAAGATGAATTAAACATCTAGTGTTTTTTATTATACGTAGCACGCACACTTAAACAAACATAAGTGTTCCCTCTACATTTAAAGTATTCATCCATTGCTTTATTACACGTGACACGTACCTGATCAATGAAACCAAACCTCACTCAACAAACTGTCTCCAAAGATTTTTAAAATATTTTTTAGAATTTAAAAAGGATATTTCAATCATTCATCTTTAAAAATCTCTGAATCTTGTTAAAGTGAAACACGTTAGAATAAAGACACTTTTTTCTACCTTTTCTTTACTTATTCCATCCATATATATATATATATATATATATATATATAGAGAGAGAGAGAGAGAGAGAGAGAGTGAGTGTGTGTGTGTGTGTGTGTGTGTGTGTGTGTGTGTGTGTGTGTGTGTTTAATTACTTAGTTTTTGGTCATTAAAATTAGACCATTACACGTTTTTATAAAAAAGTGTTCAATACAATTATATTGTAGAACTTTTGAATATTCTCCATTTATAACTCGTTTACAAATGAAGAATATATATATATAATGTAAGAAGTAAAACGGTTGAAATATATATAATATGTATATATGTATATATATATATGTTAGATCTCAACTCTGAAGATTATTTTTTTTTTTTTTGTTATCATTCTCTCTACGAACTGTTTTTTTTTTGGGGGGGGGGGGTCTTTTGTTTTTTTCAATCTCTACAATTTGATCACTTCAAGTCCAAGGTTAACTGTTATCTTTCTTGAGTCTCACTATTATTATTTTTCCCTTTACTACGTTCATACAAAGCCACACATTAACCTTCTAACTTGAGTAGTACTGGGTATGACGATAAATTACATCCGGCAGCAATGCCTCTGATCGAGAGATCGGAGGTTTGGGAAGCGCGGAACAACCACTTAATTGTTGTTATAAACAGGTTCTCCCTGATGAAACCATTAATATCACCAATTAATTGTCCAGGGTATGACGATAAACTACATCAGGCAGCAAGTCATTTGATTAAAAGATTAGAGGTTTTGAAAAGCCTGAAACTACCTCTTAATTGTTATTGGCCCGCGGAAGTAACATTTATTTGGGTCCCAACTATGGGTAAAACAAAAACAAACCACTATGAAAGTCAAAATACCAACAATATATTTTTATATAAAAAATTAACAACAATTCTAATTTATAGTAAAATTCCCTACAGTACCTATTTATAGTAAAATTGCCAACAATACCTTTTATCTAGAGTTAAAGGCATACAATTGCATTCAAAATATATTTCGTTGAAACCTTATAATTGTGATCAAAATATTTATATTTTGGCATTAAATAACCCATAGAGGTTGATATGTCACTAAACAAAATCAACCAACCAAGCAGCCAACATGAAAGAACTTTTTCGTTACATTAATCCATACAATATCCTACTTTTTCTTAAATAAATCAAACTGTATTCTAGAATATAACTCTAACAAAACTACAACATAAAACACACGTGTCATCGCCTCTAATAATCATGTCCACACAAACATGTATATGCACAAAAGCTGAGTATCATCTACCATTTATTCAATTGTGAAAACAGAATAACATTTGTAATAAATATTTAGATTTTGGCATTAAATAATTCCCAGACATTAATATGCCACTGAACAAAATCAACCAACTCAAACAAAACCAAATCACTAAAGTTAAAATACCAACAATATATTTTTATATAAAAAAATTACTAACAATACTAATTTATAGTAAAATTCCCTACAGTACCTATTTATAGTAAAATTGCCAACAATACATTTTATTTAGAGTTAAAGGCATACAATTGCATTCAAAATATATTTCGTTGAAACCATATAATTGTGTTAAAACATATTTATATTTTGGCATTAAATAACTCATAGAGTCACTAAACAAAATCAACCAACCAAGCAGCCAACATAAAAGAACTTTTTCGTGACATTAATCCATACAATATCCTACAATTTCTTATATAAATCAAACTGTATTCTAAAATATAACTAAAAAAAAACTACAACATAAAACACACGCATCGCCTCTAGTAATTATGTTGTTGTGGACGAAGCGTCCACTTACTAATTTAGATTTACGAGTCGACTCGACGTAACCTAAGTCATGGTGAAATAAAACAGACAATAAGAAAGAACGAGTAAGGCGAAAGTAACCGGAAAAACAATATATTGACAAAGGTTACATAGGGTTGAGAGAGCATGCATAAGAAAGTGAAAAGGAAAGAGTCATTCCCCTTCGTCTGTTCGTAGAAACAAAATAAGATGTATGAAGTTTTTACTCTAGCTGAAAGAAAGGTTTGTAACAATTGTTAAGATTTTCGTAAAGAGTTCAAAGTTCAAATCCTTGATGAAGAAAGTCAGACAGAAGACAAAGTTCTGTGTCTGTGTGTGCGTTGAGTAGAGAGAGAGAGACTTACATGCGAATGTAGCAGTCGGTGGATTTCTACTGACGAAGCTTGGAAAAATTGTGGATTTATGTGTAGGAAGTTATTTTATATAAAGTCCTGTTTGAATGAAAGTTAATGTGCATAGTGTTAATGTAGGAGAAGAAAAATAAAAGAAATTTTTGCGCCACTAATTGCTACACGCAAGAGATAATTACATGACTAGAGGAATTAGTATCGCACATGGAACAAGAACAATATAATCCGGTGATCGAAATAAAGGGTACAATTCGAAATTCTTAGCACCTGAGGAGGGCCGGAGCGTACAATGGTCGTAAAAATGGCAATAAAGATGAGGAAAACAGTCTGAAAAATGTGAATAATGTGTCGTTACTATTGTTAACTCCTTTTTGCATCAACGGTATTAATTCTCATTTAATTGTTCTGTATATTATAGAAACTTTAGGAAGAAATTTCAAACACGAAATGATGCTAGTTTGCTTATGACTTTGCTTGGTTTTGCATTCATTAATTGAAGAATTAAAAAACTTTCATGATCAAGTTTCAGAAGTAATAAAAGAATTAGAATAAAAATTTGGTTAACTGCTGGCACATGGAAGGTTAAAAAATGCGAATAACTGCCATTAAGTTAAACAATTAATTAATCAATAAATTTCGTTAGTATTTTGGAGACTTAATTCGATTAGGTTGTCTCCACAGTTTAAGTTAAAGCGGTAAATTGTCTCGTTTTCCTCTTTTATATTATGTGTGAGAAAATGTATATATGTACGTTTAGGGCTATTCATATATGCGTAGAAAATTTTCGTATAATTTTTTTTATAATTCGATTAGGTAGTCTACGCAGTTTAAGCTAAATAGGGAAAACAGTCTCGTTCATTTCCTTCATTTGCCTGCGGCATCTACAAAACATGTGCAAAATTTGGCCGATAGATAGACAGAAAGAGAAAGTATGTGCGAGAGAGAAAGAGAGATGGATAGACATAGTGTTGTGGCCTGTTAGGGCCAGGAAGAAAGACACGAAAAGAAGAAGGTAGGCTGAACCAGTGTATTGGAATAACAGAACATATACACAAACTTAGTCAACAGATAGAAGTGTCCGACTGATACCCTTAGGAATTCTCGCGGGTTAGTATTTATGATGGAGGAAAAGTTCATACCAACGTAGATAAGGCACTATAACACATAGATAGATAGATAGATAGATAGATAGATAGATAGATAGATAGATAGATAGATTTTCAATAACTGATTTTACTGTTTGAAGTTATTTTGTTTTGTTTTTTTATGAAGGCACACGTAACGGTGTTTTTTTTGTTTTTTTGTTTTTTTTTTTACACTCATATAGCAGGGATTTTTTGAACTTGGAATTTTTAAAATTTCAGGAAATTATAACTTTTTTACCCATAGTTGCATGAACCTAATAGATATTTTTTAGTAAGGTTACACTTAGTTATAATTTCTCTTCTTTCATTCAATAGTTCATTTTTGTTTGGGAATAGCATAACACCTAAAATGTACTATTGAATAAAAGAAAGGAAATTATGACTAAGTGTAAGCATACTAAAAATACCTATTAGGTTCATAAAACTATGGATGAAAACGTTATAATTTCTTGTAATTTTAAAAATTGCAAGTTCAAAAATTCCCTGCCACGTGAGCGTCCAAAAAAGCTATCGTTACATGAGCGTTCATAAAAAAAAAACGGTAAACGGTAAAATCAGTTATTGAAAATCGCCTGAAGACATTACTCATGGTAAAAACCTAGGTTGCGTAATAACTCGATTACAAGTGGAATATATATATATATATATATATATATATATGTGTGTGTGTGTGTGTGTGTGTGTGTGTGTGTGTGTGTGTGTGTGTGTGTGTATTAAAAGTGAGTTTTTATGTAAAATATGGGATGGAGTTATTTTCAAAGTATTCTTTAATGTATTGCATCTGCTTATTTTTAATAAAATCCGTTCATACTCACCGATAATCTTTCGCGTATTAAAATTGAAAGATGTAAGAAATAAGTTGTAACTTTTACTATAGATTTAATTATTCCTTTCTCGATGTTCCCAAGTACTTTCAATCTAATTCCGAGGTGTGAGTTGTGGTAACAAAAATAACCACAAAACTGTTTTGTTAAAAATTACTGTAAATTTTCTTCTTGCTTCAAATGTAAGATAGATAGATAGATAGATAGATAGATAGATAGATAGATAGATAGATAGATAGATTTGAACTGAATGGGATAGATAGACAGAGAGAGAGGTAAACTCGGATAAAAAGAAAGAAGCCTGAAAATAGATCCACAAACGTAAAGTGCTAAATATGAAATTTTTAGCATAGAATTCACGGTTACACCTAGCCATTTCAACTGTAAAATGATGAAACTTTGTCGCCAATCTAGCCAGTCAGTTAAGCGCCATACGTGATACACGCTTTGGGCGATCATGTCTCGAAAGAGACATGACTGACTGCGCAGGAGATGTTCACATAGTAAATTGCAATTACTTTCTGTGGTAGACTAATTGCCAACCAATGCTACAGAACCCAATCTGCCCTGCTATTTAACTCGTAGCTGGAGGGAGAAACGACGGATCAAAAGCTTTCCCGAGTGTATTTGCGCGTGAATGCAACGAATTCAACTAGAATTCGAACTCCGATTTCTCATTCCGAGCCGATAGCAAATCTAGTACTGCGTTTCAATCCATAAAGACAAAGGGTACCGCAGATGTGGTGGATTTCGGGTGGGAAACCACACAAAATAATAAATAACAAAAACAGATAAGGAGATAGAAAATGTAAGTTATATTGAACAAGAAATACAAACTGGAACACGGGTTAGTCAATTCAGGAATACTATTTGTAGAAATCAAAATATACAGTCTTGCAGTGAAATATTATGTCCGGCTACTGAGTCTATATCCAAACAACACCAACTTACTCTGCACCAACTTACTGACCAACTGAGCAACTATATTTAGTTGTCCCTCCCAGTAAGGGCAACATGTGACACATGGTCAGTTTATGACTGGGATTTTCGGGCTATATGGCCCGGCCAAAAAATACCTGTCTATTTTTCCCCAGTCGTGCTTCTACCCTTCGGCGGAACCACGACTGGCTTATTGCTCTCTGCCCGGAAGCAGAGAGCGCCCTCCACCCGAAGGCAGAGTGCCGACAGTGTCATAGTCGCAGCGGCAAATGCCGGCTGACCAACTGAGCAACTGCCGTTCTCTGTATAGGCAGGATTATATGTAAAAATCAGGCGAGTCCATTCTTGTATACCAAAAAGGGGCGATCATAGAAAACAATTACCATGAAAATATAATAATTATAATAACAACAGCAACACAATATAACCATATATTAATCCCTAGGTGCCACTAAAAATTCGTTAAAATGGGGATTTTTCTTCTTCTTTATGTGCCGTGTCCCTTCCGGACGTAGATGATGATGAACTTCCACTTGCCCCTATCCCTTGTCGCTCTTAAAATTGTTTCTTTTTCTATCTCTCCCAAACCCCTCTCCGCCATCTACTAGCTGAAGCCCCTCAAGTACGTCTTGTGCTGCTTTCCCATTTCTATCGGTCCTTCTATTCGTCTTGTGAGTACCAAATTCTCAAAGCATTCCTCATTACGTGTGTCAGAAACCTTAGTTGTCTCTTCCTGATGCAGAGTCTAAGTTTCCTTTTCGTTTGCATCCTCTCCAAAACCTCGTCGTTAGTTACTTGTTCCATCCATGGTATAAGATATATAATATCAATCAGTTAAGTGCCATACACGCTTGGTCGATCATGTCTCGAAAGAGACATGACTGACTATGAGGAAAATTTTTCCGTGGTTAGTTGTCACTATCTGTATTAATCTCTATCACTCAACTGATATTAAATGAAAACTGTATATACTTGTCATAAATGAAAACGAGCACCACAATTCAACGGCTTAAGGGTATTTTTTTTTTAATTTTGAAGTTATTTTATGTGCGTATAAACGTGTAGATTTGTGTAAATACGGACATCCATACACAATATTTATTCCACAACAAGCGTCTTCGTAAGTAAAGCCAAAATACGTAAAATTGAATAAACATTATATTCTTTAAAATATTTTAATGTTTTTAAGATTACTCGGTGGGTAAAAAGATTACATATAAAAAAACCGCTTAAATTGTATATGTCATGTAATTTATACCTATTAGACAAGTTTCTTAAACATCAAGCTATTACTACATCTTTCAACACCCTATAACCCATCTAAGCCCGTGTTAAAAGCTGTTATTCTGCGATATTTTTAACTAAAAGTATGTAATATTTCAAATTCCAGTTGAATCCATTGTATTCAGTTACGCGCAAATGCCCTTGGGAAAGATATTAATCCGTCTCTTCTTTCCAGTTATGGGTTAAATTTTACATTTAAATTAGATAGGATTTCCGAGGTTTTAAATGACTACTCTGACTTAGGGCGTTGTGGCGCAGTGGATATCGGCTCCGAACGAGAAATCGGGGAACCGAGTTGGAATTCCAGTTGAATTACTTGCATTCACTTACGCGCAAATACCCTTGGGAAAGGTATTAATCCGTCTCTTCCTTCCAGTTATGGGTTAAATAGCAGGACAGATTAGGTTCTATAACCTTGGTTGGCAACCAGTCTACCGCAGAAAGCAATGGCAACCTACTGCAGGATAATCTTCTGCCCAGTCAGTCATGTCTCTTTCGAGACATGATCGCCCAAGCCTGAATCACGTATGGCACTTAACCTGACTGACTGATATAAAAAATTTTAAAATTCAGATTGATTCAATTTTAAATTAGATAATTTTCTCAAATAGTGTTTCAGAAAAGTATATTTATTTTTTCGGAAGATTTTTAATAAAGAGAATTATGTTGTGTTGACAGATTTGTCAATATGAACGATTTTATTGATTTTCTGATAACCAGAACAAATGATTCCAATCAATTTAAATTCGGTTTAAATTCCGGGCCATTATTCATCACACAAAGCTGATATTCACAAGCGGTAAGAGCAAATTATTTCATTGGTTGGTTGATTTTGTTTAGTGGCATATCAACACCTCTATGAGTTATTTAATGCCGAAATCTAAATATTGTGAACACAGCTGTATGCCTTCAACTAAATAAATTTATTATTGGTCATTCCATAAAATTATATTTTTATGCTTTTATAGTGTTTCCATTTTGTCGTCACTATTTACCCATAGCTGGGGCCCTGACATTTGCTACCCACCAGGGTCAGGGTGGATCTGAAAAGAACAGAAATTAAGCAGCGGTTCAACGCACCTAAAAACCTCAAATATTTCCATCAGACGCCTTTCTAGCGGATGTAACTTATCGTCATACTCAAGACTGAAAATGCATTTTAAATCTTAGGTATCACGTTTTTAATTTTGTTTTTAGTTTGTTTTTTTCGTTTTTTGTTTTTTTTATTTTTTTTTTTTGCGCTACTTAAGAATAACATACAGTAGTAATGAAATAATATATAATAATAACATATAGTAGTAATGAAATAATATATAATAATAACATATAGTAGTAATGAAATAATATATAATAATAACATACAGTAGTAATGAAATAATATATAATAATAACATATAGTAATGAAATAATATATAATAATGACATATAGTAGTAATGAAATAATATATAATAATAACATATAGTAGTAATGAAATAATATATAATAATAACATATAGTAATGAAATAATATATAATAATGACATATAGTAGTAATTAAATAATATATAATAATGACATATAGTAGTAATGAAATAATATATAATAATGACATATAGTAGTAATGAAATAATCATAAGAATTATAGTTTTATAATATAACCAGATAATAAAACCAAAATTCAAAAATATAATCAAAAGTCTGCAAAATGTTTTTTAAAAAATTTTAGTTTCAACAGCTGGTACCTATTATAGGGGCAAATGCAGTGAATTAGAATGTTACTAGGTATCTCTATTCTAACCCTTGAATAGATATCTTGACCAGCAAATTTCTCCGGCAGATTATTACTAAGATGTTGCGAGTTTAATCCTTCCTTAATTTTAACCTTGTGCCTAATTAAGCAAAGTTTAGTAATATAGGTGGGAGAGGTTAGAATAAGTGAAATGGATTTGTTGAAATGGGAAAAAAACATTTCTGGTTAACATCTGGGCCAATTGTCAAGTACTTTGTAATAACGTTTTTAAGTTATATAAGTTGCATGGCGCATGTAAATTAAAAGCAAAGAAATAATGGTTGCCAGGCGTGAACGACATTCTTATCACTAGCTTATATATATATATATATATATGCTAGCAGTATAACCCGGCGTTGCTCGGATGTAATGAAAGCTTTAAAACTAACCCATTGTCCTTGAGCTCAGACTCTTTGGACGTTGGCAGGAAAGACTAAAAAGCAATAGTTGATCCAGTTAAAGCGAAACCGTAGACTGAAAGAAAAATGAATGGATGTAAGTCAAATTTTGATTTCCTGTTTTTTTTCGTCGTAAACTGAATTTTGAAGGCTAAATGAGTACTCTGAGTAGATGGTATCATAGCTGAGACTAAGAACTACAATTATACCTACTTAGAGCCAAACCCGAAGCAAAAACTAAAATAAAAAGGCTGAAAAAAATACAGACATACAGTCAGATAAACAGACACACACACAAACATCTTGCCTTTTATATATATTATCGATTTTCTGCACTATTGTAAGAACTGGAAACTTGAAACTTCTCAATATCGTTTCTTATGTCTTTGTCTATGAGTGTATCAAATTTGATTAAAATCGGTCCACTCCTTCTATAACCCGGTTTTTTCGATTATCAATTTTCGATATTTATCGGGGTACTTCGACACAAAACCTAGCTAAGAACACTCGCAGACGTTTATAGTACAACTGTGTAAACTTTCAAGAAAATTGGTTCAACCGTTTCGGAGTCTATAGGTAACGGACACACACACAGACACACACACACATGCAAAGTTACATTTATAAATAAGTTTAGATAGATCTTTTATTTAAATTCCTTGAGGTTTCTCCAATGTGTTTCTTGTGGCAATTATAAAAGGTGATAGAGTAAATTCTACCTTCATGTTTTAGCGTATTATTATTTTGCTTTGTGTTTTTAAAATCTATTTCAACTCAAGCAAGGCAATAAAGCCACCAAGTCACTGGGTGTGGAAGAACAAAGAACAGAGACATTAATATTGAGCGAAAGGAGTAATCAGAAGGAGAGTAGATAGCAATTGACATTGCATCTAAATTTGTGGGGATTAAAGTTAGTTGGATTAAAGTTAGTTACGGGAGCCTGTAATGTGATGCGATGATTTTGTAACTCAGACAAAGTGGATGCATTGTTCCTGCAACGTCGGAGAGGTGGGCACCTTATAGAAAAAGTGAATTTTTTATGGCATATGATGAGATATAAGTTACAAAAAAAACGATTTTTGTGGGAATACAACTAAGCGTTTCAGAGAAATAAAGGATCGCAAAAAGCAATATTTCCATTAATTTTTGCCGCACTCAGTTGTATATCAACTGAAATTTTTATTCGCATATCAAGGTATCAGACCTTGATCTACCAGTGACTCGATTTTGGTTGAGTTTGAGTGAAGCGTCTTGGAGAAACGCAAAAAAGTGCGCAAAAGACCACCCGAAATTATGTTTGTTGTTGATTTTTTACGAACTCTGTACATTGGTTCGAAAAAATTCTGTGTACATCAAAGTTTCGGTCCTTGATCTACAGGTTACCCGATTTTAATTGAATTCACATAAGGCGTCTCGGAAGAGAAGAGGTCATAAAATTCTAAGTGCTTCAGTGATTTTTGCCGTACCCTGTGAATCGATGAGAATTTTTTTTGCGTATATCAAAGGTTCATGTCATGATCGACAAGTGACCCAATTTTAGTTGAAATCGAACCAAAGGTTTTGGAGGAGTAGGGTTCGTTAGAATGAACACACACACACACACACACACACACACACACACACACACACACACACACAGACATATCCAATTTTTATAAATATAATAGACTAGTAGTATAGACGGCGTTGCTCGGATGTAATGAAAGCTTTAAAACTAATCCAGACTCAGCCTAAAGAATATTTATCTGAAGTTCGGTGAGAATCGTATTAAAATTGTGGATTTGTATAAAGGACACACAGACAGATAAACAGACATACAAACAAATATCTTGCCTTATATATATATATATATAAATATATATATATATATTATCGATTTTAAGCACTATTGTAAGAACTGCAACCTTAAAACTTCTGAACATCGTTTCTTATGTCTTTGTCTATGAGTGTATCAAATTTGATTAAAATCGGTCCACTCCTTCTATAACCCGATTTTTTCGATTATCGATTTTCGATATTTATCGGGGTACCTCGACACAAAACCTAGCTAAGAACACTCGCAGACGCTTATAGTACAACTGTGTAAATTTTCAAGAAAATCGTTTCAACCGTTTCGGAGTCTATAGGTAACAGACACACACACACACACACAGACAAAGTTCCATTTATAAATAAGTTTAGATAGATCTTTTATTTAAATTCCTTGAAGTTTCTCCAATGTGTTTCTTGTGGCAATTATAAAAGGTGATAGAGTAAATTCTACCTTCATGTTTTAGCGTATTATTATTTATCTTTGTATTTTTAAAATCTATTTCAACTCAAGCAAGGCAATAAAGCCACCAAGTCACTGGGTGTGGAAGAACAAAGAACAGAAACATTAATAATGAGCGAAAGGAGTAATCAGAAGGAGAGTAGATAGCAATTGACATTGCATCTAAATTTGTGGGGATTAAAGAAAATCGGTTCAGCCGTTTCGGAGTCTATAGGTAACGGACACACACACACACAGACAGACAGACAGACAGACAGACACACACACACACACACACACACAGACAAAGTTCCATTTATAAATAAGTTTAGATTGCTTCTTAAAATAACGACCAGCATTCATATTTATGATTGTTATTGCAATTTTTTTAGAGAATTTTCTACAGATGTTTTGTCGTAGAACTCGCCATTATCTTATTCAGTCATTGACTGAAGAGTTAAGATTTTTCAGAAAAGTAAAATTGGAAAACCGTGAATTTTTCATGGGTCTTTCTATTAGTTACTAATCAGAGTTTAGACATATGACAAAAAAGGTAATAGTTTAATCTGGCCCCTGAAGGATATGAGTTAAAAAGATGTCGGTCATAGGAAGTAAAACCTTTCTGATTCCAAATTATTTCACTAATTGTTAAGAATGTCATAATTCTCTATATTTGTGGAAGCAGTTGATATAATTCTATTAGCTTAGATAATTCTTACTAAGAATAATTTGTGCCATATTTGATTATATATAAAAATGATATATCTCTACAAATATATAATTGTTTATAAAAATAAAAATGTACTGAGTTTCTAATGATAGCTCCCTCCGTTAAAAACATCTTGTTCAAACTTTCAGTCTTCTAGGCCGCAATGGAAGAACTCGCTACATATTAATCATGGCACTATACGTTGGGACATTCAGACGATGTAATGTCACTTTCTGGAACAAAGGCTGTAAAATTCATTTTATTCTGGCCTAGAATACTGCAAAATCTGTATTACTCCGGGCACTTGTTTAGCGCAGACAAGAGCTGAACTACTTGTAATACGAAATCCTAGTGCCAAGTTCGAATTCCAGTGGAGTTTTTATGTTCACAGACGCGCAGATACCCCGAGGAAAAGTATGAATCCGTTTTTTAAACATTCCTAGCAGTAGATTAGATAACAGCGTTGATTGGGATCTCTAGCCGCGGTTGGTATTCAGTCTAGGAAATAACCTTGGAAAATATCCATATCTTTCCATAAAAATGTAGACAGGGATCTTCAGCCTTGATTGGCAACCAATCTAGAGGGAAAACAACTCTGAATTCAAAATCTGTATGCAGCCCTGGCGAAGCACATACTATGAAGCTACTAAAAGGATCGTAGTTCATTCAATGTGGTAGGATTTGGTTGGTGGTAGTTATGTGTTATTTATTTGTGTTTTTACAATGATTTTCACCCTCTACAAGGCCCAAGGGCGACTCTAGAAAGTAGATTATCTTTACTTTGTGTTTTTAAGCAGAAAAAGAAATGGATTATATTCCAGTCATATAGAAAAAGACTGAATCGAAGTGATTTTGTAACAGGGCACAGACTCTCTTTAAACGTTTAATTGTATGAAGTTACAGTATTTTGATTTTGGAGGGTCTACGAATTTTAATAATAATAAAATTTTCAGAAGCGTAGGTTAAATAGTTAAGAAAAAATAGAAAAAAAACGGTGTTAAAATGATGTTTTATACTGATAAAATTAGATACTTCACATGATTTGCTAAAAAGTTAGCAAACCATGATGAAAAAATGTCCCAAACTTAACAAAAACAAAGTTTTACCGTCAAAATCTTTATGTTATTATTGAGAAGAAAAACTAAAGAAGTTTTTTATTATTAAAATGTATTTTTTAGAACGTTCGAATTTTTTGGTTAAAAATTGTGTTTATATTCACATCAGCTGAACTAGTGGGTGAAAGATTAGTATTGAAAACTTTAGCGTCTTTTTTTTCTAGTGAAAAACGCATTGGTACGGGAATTTTTGCAAAAGCAAGATGATTATATGATTTTAATGAAACTTTCAGAAATTATTCACAAATAAATGACATTTTTTCAGAAAGTATCTTTTTAGAAAATGTTAATATATATATATATATATATATATATATATATATATATATAACTAAGACATTCTTTAATTAGAAAAACTTCTAATTGCTTTTATCAATAAGATATATTATGATAGATACCTCCACTTATTTTTGAAAACTATCTTTACATTGAATTTTCAAAAATAAGAAAGTTTTCTTGAAACTTTTATTTTAGTTTTAATTGAAAGCTAAATGATTAAATTTACTATTTCCACTAAACAAAATACTAGGGTGTATTTCAAGCAGAAATTATATTGTTTGAAATCTAAATTTTTTCAATTTTTTAATCTTTCAGTTTTTCGGCCATTTTTAAGCAATAGACACAATTGTAAACAAAAGTTAATTCTCGATTTTAAAAATCTTGTTAAAATAAAATATATATCTGTAACACATGATTTTTGGAAAATTAACAAATGTAATGTTAAATTAATCTGATTTACACAAGTATTACTAATTCATAGCATGAAATTTAGAATAAAACTATTTCCTAAACACAGATTTCAATTTTCTGTTCTTTCCACTGTATATGTTGACAGTGGAGTTTGTTATATTCACAGATGGGACAGATGCGAGATAAGTGTATGGCGATCACAAGTGACATAATTGTACAATTTTTTCCTGTAGAAAAGAGTAAATATAAGCTTGGCAAGCTTATATTTACTCTTTTCTCTTGTATCTATTTTTGACTTAATATATGTTGTTAACCTTACCACCGTATTTCGAGTTATCATTTTGTGGTCCCATTACCGGTCCACATCAATATTTAAAATATTTTTGAAACTTTATAAATTATTGTAATGAAAACAATTCTTTTAAAATTTGATTATTAATCGAAAGATTTTTCTTCAGACTAGAATTTTTTTAATCATATCACCCCGAGCAAGGCGGTAACGCCACTGATGTGCAGGGGGGCTACATAAGTGTAAAAGCACTAAATAGAAGAGAGTAAAGAGAACAAACCATTTAGAAAGGAGCAAGAGAATGGAGGGGACACAGGTGTGATGACAGTTGCAGAGGTGGAGGGAAAGAGAATGATATACAAGGTGGTGAGGAAAGAACTAGGGTCAAGTGGTTAAGAGATGAGTATTGACCTTGTATTTGAATTCCTGGAGGTTGAAGCCGTCAGGAAAGCAAGAATAAGCGAGTTCCACAGGCCGGAAGTGCGAGGAAAGAAGCTGAATGAGTAGAATTGTCGTCTGCATTTGGTTAATCTCACTGTGAATGGATGAGACCCAGCTGTCAGTCTGGTTGCACGAGCAAACACCTGTTGCAGAGGCACCAGTGACTTAAGTTGGTTGGAACAGAAGCCATGAAAGTATTTATAGAACAGACAAAGGGAAGCCACATCCCGTCGGTGGGAAAGTGGCTGTACCGCCAAGTCGGTACCTATCACATTACTGATTCTCCTTTGGAGCCTGTCAAGAACACCGAGGTGAACAGCGGGGGCACCTGACCATATATGGCAGCAGTACTCCATGCACGGATGAATGGTTGATATGTATATATGCAAGATGGTTTCAGGCGGGAAAAATATCCTGGCCCGACATAATGACCCAGCCTTCTCAGCAGTGGATTTAGCTATTGACTCAATGTAGTGGTTCCACTTGAGATCAGAAGAGAGGGTAAGGCCGAGGAGGCGCAGTGTATTACTCTCGGGGAGACTCGCTTGGTCCATGTTTATGGGAGGCAGGAGAGGTTGCCTGTGATGGTTGACAGACAGCAGTTTGATCTTAGACGCGTTGAAATTGACAAGCCACGTCTTACCCCCAATTCACCACAGAGTGTAGATCACTCTCAAGATCAGCATCGAGATTATGTTTGTCCGCCGCGCCGGGTTTCTTACTGATGCGGGAGTAAATTGTGATGTTATCTGCGTAGATGCCTACTTGGCTCTTGATCTCGTCTGGGAGGTCATTTATGAAAATAAGGAAGAGCGTTGGGCCTAGGACAGAGGCCTGAGGGACACCAGCGTTTGTACAGTAAGATGTGGAAACGTGCCCATTCTGGACGACCTTGATTTATGCAGTTATTTAGGAAGAATTGGATCAGATCATGCAATCGTCCGGTGATACCGTAACCCCGTAGCTTGCATAGAAGGCCAGCGTGCCAAATCCTGTCAAAAGCCTTGGAGATGTTCAGAGCAACAACACGAGCCTCGCCGGACTCCTCAAGGGTCCGGAACATGTACTCCGTAATGGTCGTTAGCATGTCGGCCGTGGACGTGGCATAGTTTTTCAACGTATTTTTACCAGTTTTCCTTTGAATTCAAAAAACATGTTGTTATCAATAGTGTTGTACATTTTAACGAAGACGATTTTATTTCAGCTTGATTCCTAAAGTAGCCTTAGGACACGAAGAAGCAAAAGTCCCACACGCCAGTATTTGTTATTGGGGGCCACAACTTGAACAACATATGATATGCAGATGATACAGTGCTGATTACAGACACGGAAAGGAAACTAAAAGACCTCCTACAGAAGGTAGCGGTGGAGAGTGACAAAAAAGGACTACAAATAAACTTTAAGAAAACTGAATGCATGGTCATCAGCAAAAGGTGCAACCCAATATGCCAAATACAGGTGGGGGATACCAGAATAAAGCAAGTGCAAAAATTTAAATACCTAGGAAGTGTTCTAACAGGAGATGGAAAGTGCGACACAGAGAGCCGAAGGCGAATTGGCATGGCAAAGGACGCGTTCCAGAAGCTGAGTAAAGTAATAACAGACAGGGAAATTTCACTAGACACAAAGAAAAGAGTGCTGAATTGCTATGTGATGTCAGTTCTTCAATACGGCAGAGAATGTTGAACAATATCATCGAAAATGAGAACAAAACTGGAAGCAGAGGGAATGTGGTTCTACAGAAGGATGCTGCGGATATCGTGGACTGAGCATGCAAGCAACGATGAGGTGTTGGAAAGAATGGCAACAAAAAGTAAATTAATACTGAGCATCAGGAAGAGACAACTGAAGTTCCTGGAACACGCAATGAGGAAGAAGAGCCTGGAGAACCTGATACTGACTGGCCAGATAGAAGGAAAGAGAGACAGAGGAAGGCAGCGGATAACATATTTGCAGGGCCTGATCAGGTGGATGACGGAACGGGGGTTGCCAGGAGTAACAGGAGCAAACATACTAAGAGCCACAAGGGATAGGGAGACGTGGAGAACCATGATCGCCTACGTCCTGAAGGGACAGAGCACATATAAGAAGAAGAAGAAGAAGAAGAAGAAGAAGAAGAAGATCTGGGTTTGATTCGTCTATTTCTTTCAGGTACTAACATAGACGAGTAGGGATGAAAGCTGAAAAATAAAGACATCGAAACAGCAATGGCAACAAGTCGAACTTCAGAAAGTGCATTCATATATTTCTAGTTCATTTTGACATCGAGAAACGACTGCATCGATATTTACGTGGTCTTGTAGAAAGCTTATTCGCTCTACTATGCGTTTTTTTCCACCCCCAGCAAATGTTCGTTGTTTAGTTTCACTAGTTCAAACTTTTATTGCTAGGACATGCAATGGAACATCTACGGAGTCGAAATTCCTTTATTACCTACGTATTCAAAATGTATTTAAAAATATCCACCCACCCTCCTATGAAACGTTTGCAAAATTCATATTATTCTATCTGATGTGTCCTTAAGCTGAACTACTGTGTCAGAATAATAAAGACGTGTCGTTCTTATCATTAAAGTTTTTGAAAGCTAATTATGTTTTTTAATCATTTTAACCTAAACAAGGCAGTAAAGCCACTAAGATACAAGGTGTTACTGAGTGTAAAAGAATAAAAAAGAAGAGAAATATTAAGGATCGTGAGCAATGGAAAAGGAATCAAGAAGACAGTAGATAACGATTGATATTGCATTTAAGTATGGAGCCAGAAGAGAGTTCCACAATCGAGAAGTGCAAGTAAAGCAATAGTAAGCATAGAACTTATGGGTACATCTAACCAACTGAACTGTAAATTGATAAAACCTAACTGCTAATCTAGTACTCTGCATAAAGTCTAAGTGCCATAGCGGATTGTTCATCCAAGTAATTACCATGAAAGTATTTATAGAAAAGACACAGGGAAGCTACATAACGCCAGGTCAGGGCTAATAGTATTGCTGATTGTTCTTCTAATTTTTTAATCAAGGCGGGAGCGCCATTATAATGCAGTGGGTTACAGTGAGAGAAAAAACTGAGTACAGGGGATATTGAAAAACGTATGAACGGGATTCAAGAAGATAGAAGATGGTAATTTATATTGCATTTAAATTTTTGGAGATTGTTGCTATCAAGGAATTAAATAAACGGAAGAGAAAAAAATGTGCGAGAAAAGAATTTGTTGGAGTAAAAGTGGCGGTTACACTTAACTATTTCAACGGTAAAAGGGTGAGACCTACATACCAATCTAATAGCACGCTTAAATTCACGTGAACGGGCACCAGGGGGAAAAGCTCGTCAGAGCAGTTGCCATGAAAATATCTAACCCCTATATATATATATATATATATATATATATATATATATATATATATATATATATATATCAGAAACACTGGACCATATGTGTCAGCAGTAATCAAAGCATGGACGAATGTTAGACTTGTAAAAAAGAAAAATTGTCTAGCACGAGACAGTGAACCAACTTTGTTAATATTACCTATTTTTCCATGAAGTTTCTGATTGACATGACAAGTTCTGAGAAACATGATCACGGAATTATCAACGGATTTAATATGTGAAATATTTTACATGATTTAAATTTTTAACCATTCTAACAGGTTACTTAACGGTGTAATATAACAATCTGGCCCCACCCGAGGAAGGCTGATGCAAGCGGGGGTGTTTCCGGTCGTTGAAAGGAACGGATGTCGTTTGACCTTATTTCCGGCAGCAGCGGAAATAACCACAGAGGCAAACAGAACAGGTGTCTCTGAGAATTACGTGGGCGTGCGTGGGCGAGGCAAAACCGGAAGAAAAAGTCCCGGTTCTGGAAGATTATAAAAAGACCTCGGCACACGGATTCGCCAGTAGTAGTAGTAGTAGAGGAGCAACAGAGATCGGCCGGTGAAGAGAGACACTCCCGTCAACCCATTAGAAGCGCGCTCTCTCAAGTCTCTGTTCCCTAGGCTACACGGTTCATCGTCATTAATAAAAATATAACTTATATTTTTATATATATGCGTGTTTGTTGTTTGTCGATATACAACAACGGTTATTGACGCGAAAAAATACAAAATCTATAGATCGAGTTCAAATTCGAGCCAAAGCAGTTAGATTCAATTTATACTGATACCCTTATGGGTAGAATAACAAAGCAGACTAGGTTCTCTAGGCTTGACAAGTCAAACATTGTAAAAGAGTAAATCGAAATTCACCTTTCTTAAGAATAATAGTGACAATTTACAGATATGAAAAAGGAAGTCGGGAAGAGCCACGATCTTCTATGTCCTGAGGAGATATGTCTTTTTCTACATTAAAAAGTGCTTCAATTCTTTAGAGATATTTTAAACACCTTGTCTCTTTAGGTCGCAGGTAATCATGTCTCTCCACAATTTCCTTTTTATTTTTTTGTGAAATGCCATGGATTCTTGAGAAATGTAGTCAAGTGGTTTCCTCTCACCTTTTCGGGAGTTTTGAATTTCTTTTATCTTAGAATGGTTACACGTAAGGATCCAGTAAACTTTGCTATGTAATTTACAACTGGGAGAAAAAGATTATGGATGCATACGTTTCCTTAAGAGTACTTGTGCGAAAGTAATAGCAACAGAACAGGTTGGAATTTGAACTTGGCTCGTTATTAGCATTTCCTGCATAGACAACAGCTACGCTGTCCGTAAACTCTTGAAATACATTGTTTATGCGTAATAAGATAATTAATATTATTATTATTATTATTATTGTTGTTGTTGTTGTTGTTTTTGTTCTTCATTATTTCTAAAGACATTTTTCCACTTGTCGAGCAGCTCATCAGATTTCAGTAAAAAATTTTTGTAAAATTTAAGTGAAAATCATGTTTGGATATGAAAACGTTTTCGACGAACACTTGAACTTGGTTTTCACCAAAGAAAGTTTTCTCCATAAAAGTATTTTGCAGAAATTAAAAAAGGTAATTATTATTATTATTATTTTGTCATTTTTCATCATATTTCGATTTCTGCTATGGTCGCACTATCTACCGAGTCTCCGGGAAGACCTAAGGCAGGTCGTGGTGTGTCGTTATGGCTCCATTTGATGTTTTTCATATCTCCCCTATCATCCCTAGCGCCACACAGACAAAGCTCTCCTCAGCATGCGGGCTGCATCCAACAAGACAATCCCCTGCATATCCCCTAAGCTGGGGCCTCCAGGGACTCCCTTAATGTGCTGTCTTGTTCCATTTTTCATCATTCCAAGTGCACCTACCATCATTGGCACGATTCCTGTCTTCAATTTCCACATTTTTTCTATTTCAATTTCCAGGTCTTTATATCAGGTCTCGAATTTCTTGGTTGCCATGTCACAACCCGCCGGACAAGCCACATCAATAAATAGGTAAGCTTATTTCCCTCTGGTTTTCAACAATAATGTCCGGCCCATTCAATCCCTCTGTCTGCGCAGATGGTGCAATTCCATAGAATGGTGACATCTATTTCTGCAACCGGTGCTGGGCGACGCCCACACCAGTGTTTCTCCACAAACCTCCTACTTAGCTGGAATTAGCACTGGAAGCTCTAATGCGAATATTTTTGTGTGTTTGGGTGTAAATCTGAGGACAGTGCACAGGATTCGGAAAGAGTCGGAGGAATCTAGTGGCGATTATGAAGGGGTTTGGAGGGATCACCAGTGATTCCTCTATTCAGACTCAAGACTGAGACCTACATCAAGTGCCTGGAGTAGGTACTGCTACCCTGGGTTAAGAGGGTGGCAGCTGGAAGATTCTATGTCTGCCAACAGGACTGCTTTTTGCTCCCCAAGCAGGGGAACCCAATCATGACTGTCAACCAAATTCTGCGACAACATCACCAAGAATATTTGTCCAGATTATTATGTGCAGAACACAGTTGAGCAAGAGACTAATAAATCTCCAAGTAACATCAAAGATTAACTGAATGCAAGGATTATGACAGCATTTACTACCTTAAACCAGGAGAACGTCCAAAAGAGTTGTAGGAGATTTTGAAGTCGTCTAGAGGCTGTGGTTGAAACCAATGGCAATTTTATTGAATAAGTTTACTTTAGTGTTTCAAGATATTTTTGAGTAATGTTGATAAATATATCTGTTAAAAGGGGATGTCAGTGTTATTTTCATTTCTGCCTAATTTAGACGGCAATTTATCCTACGCACTCTATATACGCAAGTATATATATGTGTGTGTGTGTGTGTGTGTGTGTGTGTGTGTGTGTGTGTGTGTGCGTACAATAAAAATCCGAAACAAATTTGATGAAGCCCCTTTGGTTATGCAAGCAGCCAAGCATAATAATCCCAATTCGTAATGCTTCAAACTCCCAACACCCACTTAAGCTCTCCGATGGTTGGAGAATGGTTAATATAATTTATGTGCTTAGAGTGGTTGAAATTATTGACTGGGAGAATCACAAAGTACTTGGGTATCGTAATATTTGGAGGGGTGGGGACGAACAGATTATCAGTTTAATCTCTCCGATAATCCGTTTGCAACGATCGTAAAGTTATGCGCCACTTATGTTTTGTTAATAGACTAGCATTTCACCTTAGGCACGAATCTAGAAAGGGTGCATAAAAACGACCCAAGACTCAAGAATTAAAAACATCTTATCCCAAACCGATTTCTTTACTTAAGGACAAGCAATAGGAAAATTTGGAAGATTTTCCTGAATAAGAAGTAGTAGTATTTTTCATTTGAATACGATGTAAGGCAAATCACGGTAAGCAGAAGGCAACGAGTAATCTACTTAGCAAATCTGAGTCAAAGGATGAAGAAACATTGACCAAAAAAGTTCAAGAGCGAAAATGAAGGCGCATCTATTGCTGAACGGTTATGTCAGATCAGTCCTTTTCTATGGCAATGAATTCTGGACAATTTTCTCATGAAAATGAAGAGAAGACATGAGAATAAAAGAAACGACGGAAAGAGTGTTGGCCGACTTTGTATTACCAACCCTCCTATATGGCGGTGAATGCTCGGCAATCTCCTCACAGATGAAGAGGATATATGAGGCAAAAGAATGAGGAAAAGAGTGCTTAACTACTTTGTAATATCAGTCCTTCTTTATGACAGAGAATGCTGGACAATTCCATTGTATCACGTCGAAGTACTCAATCTTCTTATATAGATATTAGCAGTATAGCCCGGCGTTGCTCGGGTCTAATGAAAGCTATAAAACTAATCCATGGTCCTGACTCTTTGGACGTTGGCACGAAAGACTAAAAAGCAATAGTTGTTTCCAGTTAAAGCGAAACCGTAGACTGAAAGAAAAATGAATGGATGTAAGTCAAATTTTCATTTCCTGGTATCGATGTCAAATAAGTTTTTTTTCGTCGTAAACCGAATTTTGAAGGATAAATAAGTCCTCTAAGTAAATGGTATCATGGCTGAAACTAAGAACTATAGATTATCGATTTCTGCACTATTTTAAGAACTGCAACCTTGAGACTTCTGAATATCGTTTCTTATATCTTTGTCTATGAGTGTATCAAATTTGATTAAAATCGTACCACTCCTTCTATAACCAGATTTTTTCGATTATCGATTTTCGATATTTATCGGGGGTACCTCGACACAAAACCTAGCTAAGAACACTCACAGACGTTTATAGTACAACTCTTTAAATTTTCAAGAAAATCGGTTCAGCCGTTTCGGAGTCTATAGGTAACGGACACACACACACACACACACACACACACACACACACACACACAAAGTTCCATTTATAAATAAGTTTAGATTTAGATTAGATAGATTTAGATTAGATAAATAAAGGACAATTTCCTCACAAATTTACGATAAATTTTGTTACGAAAATGTTTATTTTCTGCCGAATGACACACATTTTCTTTACAAAAATGTATAGTAAATAATCAGACCGGTAGAAATACATATATATAATACTGTTTGATTAAAAACAGAATATCTACTTAAATACCAATATCGATCAAAAATAATGTTCAAACAAATCATTTCAAATTGTCAGTTGTTTATAACCAGTTTCGTTAATCTTCGTTAATTTCCGTAATAAACATAATATCTAAGTTTTAAGTAAGATGCAAGTAAGAATAAGAAAGAAGTTGTTGAAATTCCTAGGTTGCATAATAAAGGAGAACGCTTTGGAGAATTTAACACTCACAGGACCACAAGAAAAGCAGAGAGAAACATTGAATAACTGTCTAGTTTCTGTAAATATATGGCAGAATATGAAATGGGTGCGACATTAAAACGACATACATTGCTAAGAGCTACAACTGATAGGAACTTGTGGAGAGCCATGACTTCCCACGGCACATCAGAAAAAATTACTGCTAGAAAAAATAGGCTTGTTTAAAACCACGCCCAGAGGGAAAGAGGGGGGCTTTTGTTTTGTTTTCCTATTTAATGACAAAAAAAATAATTTAACCGTACACATCAATAATTGGTGAGATTAAAAATTAGCACTTTTATTATTTGTAATTCATGTTGAAATGCTCATGTTTGTTGTTATTTTATGCTGTTTTTTTTTTTATAATTTCACCCCAAGCAAGGCGAGATCGCCAATAGTGTGAAGGGGTTGCAGTGAGAGAAAAGACTGGGTACAGTGGGTGTTTAAAAAAGGATTAAAGATGGCTAGTATTGAAGAAGATAGAAAATGATGACGTTGCATTTAAACTTTTGAAGATTGAAGCTACTGGGAAAGCAAGTAAACGGAAGGGAGTTCAACAGGCGGGCAATGCTAGAAAAGAAACTGTTAGAGTAGAAGAATGGATACATTTACTAGTTTCCTAGAAGTTTGTTCCGAGTCCGACCCTACATCTGGTAACACTAAGAATTCACATACACTGGTTCAGTAAAAGTACTGATTTGTTTCGTTTTTTTTTGTTTTGTTTTTGTTTTTTTGTTTTTTGTCTTTTTGTTATTTTTTTACGATTTATCAAGCCTTTGTGGGTTATTTAACGTCAAAACATATTTCTGGTTGTAGTTGGTTCCTTCCTTTGCCCGGTGTCCCCAAGTGGCCCTCCAAGTACACCGGGATTGAGCGGGAACCGATCTTTTCAACGTGATTTGACACTAGGCTCAGTGAAAGAAACACACAAGCATGAGAAAATTGAATAACTTTGAAGACTATTAACTGACTAACAGTATAGCCCGGCGTTGCTCGGGTGTAATGAAAGCTTTAAAACTAATCCATGGTCCTGAAACTCAGGACCATGGATTAGCACGAAAGGCTAATCCATGGTCCTGAGTTTCAGGACCATGGATTGGCACGAAAGACTAAAAAGCAATAGTTGTTTCCAGTTAAAGCGAAACCGTAGACTGAAAGAAAAATGAATGGATGTAAGTCAAATTTTCATTTCCTGGTATCGATATCAAATTTTCTGCAGTATTGTAAGAACTGCAACCTTGAAACTTCTGAATATCGTTTCTTATGGATTTGTCTATGAGTGTATCAAATTTGATTAAAATCGGACCACTCCTTCTATAACCCAAATGTTTCGATTATCGATTTTCAATATTTATCGAGGCTACCTCGACACAAAACCTAGCTAAGAACACTCGCAGACAATTATAGTACAACTGTGTAAATTTTCGAGAAAATCGGTTCAGCCGTTTTGGTGTCTATAGGTTTTGGTGTCTATAGGATACACACACACACACACACACACACACACACACACACACACACACACAAAGTTTCATTTATAAATAAGTTTAGATAGATATGAAATATTTCCCTTAGACATAAAAAGCAGAATGCAAACAATCTTCCCACGCTTCGATTTATTTCTTTTCATGTGCTGTGTTCCCTAATGATCTAGTCGATTATGGTCCTCCGCAACTTCCTGTCTCTTGCAGCTCTTAATATATTTTGTCTTTTTACTATTTCTTATAATCCCTGTTCCGCCATCAATTTACCCAAGTATGTTATACGTTGTTTTGTTTTTTTTAGCTTAAATTGTTAAATTGTTGAATCGGGCCTCCAGTGATCACTACTCAGCTGTAAGGAATTGTTTGCTAATCATAACACCATAAGGAGGCGCCCGACGACACTTCTACGGGAACTTTAGACGTCACGCCGTCAATTTCATTTATAAATATTAATTAATTACATAACAGGAAAGAAAGTTTTTTATGCAAATTTTATCGGAAAGCATTGTAATTTGCCCGTTTTACCTTGGAAGACAAGTGAGACAAAGAAAAGCATTGAATAACCGGCCTAAAGAGCTATTTGTAAATGATTGACATAACAGGGAGTAGGGGGTATAGCAAAAAGATAAACTTTTCTAAGAATTTCATAAGAGAAGGGGTTGTGGAGAGCCATGATAGTTCACGCCCTGAAGGAACATGGTACATAGAAGAAGGAGGAAGAAACAAAACATATATCCCATACATCTAATATATATCTAATTTATTGCAGATCAAATATATCAAACATATATCGAATTTATTGCAGATAGATAGATAGATAGATAGATAGATAGATAGATAGATATTCACATGGAGAAAGAAACTGAGAAAAATATCCATAGACAGATTCACACAGAGAAACAGATTTTTATTAGATAGATAGATAGATAGATAGATAGATAGATAGATAGATAGATAGATAGATAGATAGATAGCGTAAAAATTTATAAATTTACCCAATTTACAATGTGGAGAGTCTGTAGACCTTTAAAATGAGTATCCGAAATCCTGACTTTTATCTGGGTTTGCATCCGGACCAGAATCAACGGAAGTGAACCTGTCCTCTCCCCAACCACTACGCATTGCTTCCTGGGCCCTTTATGGCAAAGTCGAGTTCCGGGAGGCGTCTTCGTCAAAGTGGGAGGGCCAGGGCTTTTCCCTGATGCCTGAGATTTTCCAAAAATGGAAATGTCGCTGCAACTGGACAATTTCTAGTACCACCCTCTTGTACGCGTGCGAAGTTCGTCGTTAATTATGACCTTGTGTCAAACCTATCCACGTGGGACTGGATTGGATAAATAGTTTCCCCAACCCCTATGCATGACCCAGATAAAAGATCTCTATTAGCCAGCACAGAAAGATAGAAATTAAATTCAATATAATTGAATCCTTCCTGAACTTAAGTTATCCAATCAGTTTTTGTTTTGTTCTTTTTTTAAATCATAAAAGATTTTTTCGCTCTTTCGACCTGACATTTAAACAAAGGCTTTTTTAATGTAATTTTATATTAATCAGTTCACGAGATTTTCAGAAGGCACTTCTTTTTCTAGGAAATTTGACACAAAAATTAATAAAGTCACAGGAGACATTTTTTCTTGCAAATAACAACGAATTTTATTGCAGTTTGTTATCGGCAAAAGATTTAATTTGATTGTTTACAGATAGAAAAGAACAAAATGAATTACATGGTTGATTTTCAAGGCACCGCTTAGATGTGGCACAAGGCCGAAAGAATGGGATACCCAGTAAGACTCGTACTCACTACTAATTGGTTCTAGCAACACAGGCTTCCTAACCATTACACCACGCCTAGGTGCCCAAAATGAAATAGATAGAGAGACATGAAGAGAAGATTTAGATAGATAGATAGATAGATAGATAGATAGATAGATAGATAGATAGATAGATAGAATATTTACGCTTCTGGTGAGAGATGTAACACAACGTCGGTTTTTAACGTGGGGAACCCGAGCGCGTACGCTCAGGTCATTGGTCAAATATTACCCAGCCCCCGCTTACGCGGTAACTGGGTTTTCAGCTGGTTTTATCTGGTCAGAACTAGTCATAGCTGGTCAGATATGGTCATATGCCTCCCAACCAAAAGATAGATAGATAGATAGATAGATAGATAGATAGATAGATAGATAGATAGATAGATAGATAGATGGCTGTCCCAGATCTATTATAGTTTTGCCTGAGATTTAACTATTTTCACCACCACCCCCAGACACACACGAAAAATGACGTCCAGCAAATCCTTCTTGTTTTAATATTTCTTCAAAGAACCCCTACCAAAAGATGATTCCGCCATTCTTAATCTCTGCTGGTATCATTGAAATGAAAAGTTTGATTGTTACGTTTTTGTTTATGTATGACTAACAGTATAGCCCGGCATTGCTCGGGTGTAATGAAAGCTTTAAAACTAATCCATGGTCCCGGAGCTCAGACTCAGCCTAAAGAATAGTGTGAAGTTTGGTGAGAATCGGATAAAATTGTGGATTTGTATAAAGGACATACAGGCAGATAAACACACACACACACACACACACACACACACACACACACACACACACACACACACACACATCTTGCCTTTTATATATATATATTATCGATTTTCTGCACTAATGTAAGAACTTCAGCCTTGAAACTTCTGAATATCGTTTCTTATGTCTTTGTCTATGAGTGTATCAAATTTGATTAAAATCGAACCACTCCTTCTATAAGCCGATTGATTCGATTATCGATTTTCGGTATTTATCAGGGGTACCTGTGGTGCAGTGGATATCGGCTCGGAACGAGAAATCGGGGAGCCGAGTTCAAATTCCAGTTGAATTCATTGCATTCACTTACATGTAAATACCCTTGGGAAAGGTATTAATCCGTCTCTTCCTTCCAGTTATGGGTTAAATAACAGGACAGATTGGGTTCTATAGCCTTGGATGGCAACCAATCTACCGCAGAAAGCAATGGCAAACTACTGCGGGATAATCTTTTGCTCAGTCAGTCATGTCTCGAAAGAGACATGATCGCCCAAGCGTGTTTCACGTATGGCACTTAACTGACTGACCTCTACACAAAACCTAGCTAAGAACACTCGCAGACGCTTATAGTACAACTGTGTAATGTTTTTAAAATTGGTTCAGCCGTTTTGGAGTCTATAGGTAACGGATACACACACACAGAGACAAAGTTCCATTTATAAATAAGTTTAGATTAGATAGATAGATTTGAACTCGGTATGCTAATTTCCTTTCTTGCGTTTTTTTTTTTGTTTTTTTTTTTTCATTTTTCTAATAAACTCCTTGTAATCTACTCAACTTATTTCGCTACAAGACCACAAAAATATTGTCCACCCCGTGAAGACTAAACTTACTACACACTCGTAATGGCCGACTTAACTAACTCGTTAATCATTACCTACAAACTGAGGTGCCTATCTGATAAATTTTTTACAGTTTGTTTTTCTTTTTCTTTAAATTCCGAATGAAAGTAAGTCATTGAACATTACAAAATTGCATGTCAACAGTGTAATTTTGGGTGTGGGCGTGGGTGGCTGTCGAAGCACGCATATTTTTAAAAAAAATAAACACCAAAACGATTATCCTTGACATTCCGCCATAACAACATGTTTATTCTGTGAATGTAAAGCTCTCTTCAAAAGATATAAGCCATATCTATATATCCAAAGCGACTATAATTCTTCTTCTTCAATTTGCAGTGTGCTCTCAGCACGTTTACAGCCATGATTCTCTTTAATTTCTTGTCCTTTGTAGCTCAATATTTTTGGGGGGCCTTTTTATTATCTCTAATAAAACTTGTTCTGCCACCCATTCCCTCAATCGCACTAGGTAGGTTATGCCTTACTTACCTCTTTCCTCTAACGAAATTTTCCTG
The DNA here is from genome assembly GCA_037127315.1 of Ascarosepion bandense. Lineage (NCBI taxonomy): Eukaryota > Metazoa > Mollusca > Cephalopoda > Sepiida > Sepiidae > Ascarosepion > Ascarosepion bandense. The sequence continues at coordinate 6,863,861 of JBBBDQ010000507.1, read as the reverse complement.
TTTCTTAATATTTTATTGGTCTTCGGAAGGTATATTTGGCTAACCCAATACGCATTCTGGATATTCGCTGTGGTGCAGTGGATATCGACTAGGAACGAGAAATCGGAAAGCTGAGTTCGAATTCCAGTTGAATTCGTTGCATTCACTTACACACAAATACTCTTGGGAATGGTATAAATCCGTCTCTTCATTTCAGCTATGGTTTAAATAACAGGACAGATTGAGTTCTGTTATGTTGGAAGAAAGTATCGATGCCGATACGTGTGGTTGAATACGTATCTCCAGGTTACTGGTATCACGTGACCATAATAATTAATATATAAAGCATTCAGACAGAAGTCTGAGTGTAATCTCAGTATTCGGTGTATTCTGGGTATTCAGTATTTTGTGTGTTCCGATGTTTCATTATTCTGTATTGTTCGAAGGATTTTCTAGTCCGTTGACTTTACGCAAAGATCTTCTTCTTCTTCTTCTTCTTCTTCTTCTTCTTCTTCTTCTTCTATGTGCCAAGTCCCTTCAGGACGTAGGCGATCATGGCTTTCCACGTTTCCCTATCCCTGGTGGCTCTGAGCACGCCTTCTCCTGTTACACCGTGCAATCCTCGTTCTGTCATCCACCTGATTAGGTCCTTCAAATATGTTATCCATTGCTTTCCCCTCTCTCTTTTCCCCTCTTTCTGGCCTGTTAGTATCAGATTCTCCAAGCCCTCCTTCCTCATTGCGTGTCCCAGGAACTTCAGCTGTCTCTTCCTGATGCTCAGTATTAATTTTCTTTTTGTTTCCATCATTTCCAACACCTCATCATTGCTGACATGCTCGATCCATGAGACTCGCAACATCCTTCTGTAGAATCACATTTCAGTTGCTTCAAGTTTTTCCTTTATCTTTGATGGTATTGTCCAGCATTCACTGCCATATTGAAGGACGGACATCACGTAGCAACCCAGTACTCTCTTGCTAGTTTCTAGTGAAATTGTCCTGTTTCTTAATACCTTACTCAACTTCTGGAATGCTTCCTTCGCCATGCCAATTCGCCTTCGGATCTCTGTGTCGCACTTTCCGTCTTCTGTTATAACGCTTCCCAGGTATTTAAATTTTTGTACCTGCTTGATTCTGGTATCCCCGACCTGTATTTGGCATTTTGGGCTGCCCTTTTTACTGATGACCATGCATTCAGTTTTCTTGCAGTTTATTTCTAGTCCTTTCTTGTTACTTTCTTCTGCTACCTTCTGTAAGAGGTCTTGTAGTTTACTTTCTGTGTCTGCTATCAGCACTGTATCATCTGTGTACCTTAGGTTGTTTAAATTGTGGCCTCCGATTACGAATCCAGGCATAACTTCTAGTGTCCTGGTCCTCAAAATATTCTCGCTCTACAAGTTGAACAGATCCGGTGAAAAGACACATCCTTGTCTTTCGCCCCTTTCTATCTTTGTATATCTACTCAATTCATTACCTGTCCGTATGCAAGCGGTTTGCTGTCAGTAAAGATTCTTTATTACTCTCAAGTCTTTCCCAAATATGTCAAGGCTGCCAAGCATCTCCATCAGTTCTTTGTGGCGTATTTTGTCAAACGCCTTCCCATAATCAATAAAGCGCAGGTATAAGTCCTTCTTCATTTGTATTGCTCTTTCGGAGAGCATCCTAATCATAAATATGGCATTCCTTGTTCCCATGTCTTTAACGAAACCACACTGTTCTTGTCCTATCTATGGCCTGATTCTACTTCTCACTCTGTTCTTCAAGATTCGGACGACCAGTTTTGTTATATAGCTCATTAAACTGTTGGCTCTGTGGAGTTCGCACTCATTTGCTCCTGGCTTCTTACGTAGTGCTATGAAGATAGACTTGCTGAGATCCCCTGGTATAACCCCACTATTATATATTTCATTTATTATTTCAGTAATTTTTTCTATAGCAAATTCTTCCAGGGCTATCAGCAGCTCCATGACTATGCCGTCTGGTCCCGCTGCTTTGTTTCTATTCAGCTTGGCTACTGCAAATTCCACTTCAGACTTTAATATTTCCTGTCCGTCCTCATCTTTGCGTATTATTGGTTGCTCTCTCTTGTCGTAGAAAAGATTTTTTATATATTCTTTTCACCGTTGGAGTATTTCCTCTTTCTCCAAAATGATTGTTCCATCCTTAAATTTTAGACATCCTGTTGAAGAGCAGGCTTTTTGTCCTGTCAGTTCTTTTATTTCATTATGCATGTCTGCTTTATTATTCCTGCTCAATCTCTCTACTTCTGCACATTTGTCATTGAGCCATGAAGATACCAAATATTCTAATTTGCAAATAGCGAGTTACCAAGTTACTTTTCAGGTTAACGTTACGAAAACCAACGTTATAGAAGTGACGACAAAAATAACGTTCACGACTAACGTTATAACAGGTTCTATAGCAACCAATCCACCGCAGAAAGTAATGGTAACCTACTGCGGGATAATCTTCTGCCCAGTCAGTCATGTCACGAAAGAATGGGTGTTTAAAAAAGGATTAAAGATGGCTAGTATTGAAGAAGATAGAAAATGATGACGTTGCATTTAAGCTTTTGAAGATTGAAGCTATTGGGAAAGCAAGTAAACGGAAGGGAGTTCAACAGGCGGGGAATGCGAGAAAAGAAACTGTTAGAGTAGAAGAATGGATACATTTACTAGTTTCCTAGAAGTTTGTTCCGAGTCCGATCCCTAGATCTGGTAAGACTAAGAATTCACATACACTGGTTCAGTAAAAGTACTGATTTGTTTCGTTTTTTTTGTTTTGTTTTGTTTTTGTTTTTTGTTTTTTTGTTTTTTTGTTTTTTGGGGTTTTTTTTACGATTTATCAAGCCTTTGTGGGTTATTTAACGTCAAAACATATTTCTGGTTGTAGTTGGTTCCTTCCTGTGCCCGGTGTTCCCAAGCGGTCCTTCAAGTACACCGGGATGAGCGGGAACCGATCTTTTCAGCGTGATTTGTCAGTCAGTCATGTCTCTTTCGTGACATGATCGCCCAATCGTTTATCACGTATGGCACTTAACTGACTGAATACGCATTTAGATTTCAGTATCGCACTTTCTGTTCTCTATTAAAACACTTTCCAGATATTTAAATTATTGTTTATGTTCGATTTTGGTATTTGTAATTTGTTTATTCGGCTGTTTCTTTTCGCTGACAACCATGTATTCTGACTTCATTTCTGATCGTCTTCTTTTACTACTTCCTGTAGGAGTTTTGTAGTTTTCTTTCCATGTCTGCTATCTACACTGTATTGTCTGCATGTTTTTGTTGCTACGATTGTAGCCACTAATAATGAATCCTGGTAGGACTTTTAATTCTTTTAGAATCGCCTTGCCGCATAGGTTGAATAAGTCAAGTGAGAAGACACAACCTCGTCTTAAAACCCTTTCTATTTCCTTGCCTCCTATCAACATAATAATAATACTATTATGGACACTTAATCTATCATAACATGTATAATAACAACAACAATAAATATACACTTTAAACAAAACGTTCACGGCTTCTCACACTTTTTATTCTATACCAATTCCTCTCGTTGGGACAACCCTATTCCTTTTTTCCTCTCTCTCTCTCTCTCTCTCTCTCTATATATATATATATATATATATATATATATATATATAGATAGATAGATAGATAGATAGATAGATAGATAAAAAATAAAATAAGTTTTCAATGTTCAAAATTGTTGTTGCATGATCATTTCAACATGAAATCCCTAAGAGATTTAATTGGAGTAGATAGACTAAACTACCGCCCGGTTCACACTCCACCCACGTCTATTGTACAGGTGTAGAGGCTCATCCCTTGTTCCCTGTTTAGGATGTGGTTTCCGGCTTTCTCTTTTCCAATCTTTTTACTTATCTTTTCCTTTCTTTTTTTTCTCAATTGGAGTAGATAGACTAAACTATCTCCCGGTTCACACTCCACCCACGTCTATTGTACAGGTGTAGAGGCTCATCCCTTGTTCCCTGTTTAGGATGTGGTTTCCGGCTTTCTCTTTTCCAATCTTTTTACTTATCTTTTCCTTTCTTTTTTTTTTCTCAATTGGAGTAGATAGACTAAACTATCTCCCGGTTCACACTCCACCCACGTCTATTGTACAGGTGTAGAGGCTCATCCCTTGTTCCCTGTTTAGGATGTGGTTTCCGGCTTTCTCTTTTCCAATCTTTTTACTTATCTTTTCCTTTCTTTTTTTTCTCAATTGGAGTAGATAGACTAAACTATCTCCCGGTTCACACTCCACCCACGTCTATTGTACAGGTGTAGAGGCTCATCCCTTGTTCCCTGTTTAGGATGTGGTTTCCGGCTTTCTCTTTTCCAATCTTTTTACTTATCTTTTCCTTTCTTTTTTTTTCTCAATTGGAGTAGATAGAATAAACTATCGCCTGGTTCACACTCCACCCACGTCTATTGTACAGGTGTAGAGGCTCATCCCTTGTTCCCTGTTTAGGGTGTGGTTTCCGGCTTTCTCTTTTCCAATCTTTTCAATCTTACCTAGCCCCCTGCACATCAGTGGCGTTGCCGCCTTGCTCGGGGTGATATGATTAAGAAAAAAAAAAAAAAAAAAGAGAGATTTCACATATCGTCAGCAACTAACACTTTTTCAAAATGAAAAAAATAAAAAATGACAGTTAAGAACTAAAAAAATGACGTCACAGAAAAATTTTGATTTGCAATTAACGTCTATTTTTAAGATTTTACTTTTAGATAGAGATATAAGGGAAAAATTTGAAAATTTGGCTTCGTCTAGCTTTAAAGGGGAAGGGGTTAAAAGGGAAGTGTTTAATATTTTATATTAGCTCTGTAATTTTAATTACATTGAGCTCTCCACCTGTATCATTTTGTAATATTAAAATTTTAATATTAATTAGGATCAGGTTTTTGGGATTTACCTTCCTACTTTTCCGTTTGGATTAAAGTTATTTAAAATATATATATATATATATATCACGAGCCCCAGATCATATGTGGCAGCAATATTCAAAGAATGGACGAATATTAGATTTATAAATATATAAGATATGCTCTAGAAAAACACAATGAATCAACTTTCCTAGCAGCAACAATTGATTCAATATAATCTTTACACTTCATGTCAGTAGAGAAAGCGAGGGCGAAACGAATCACTCTTCTGGAAGGCAGAAAGTGTCGTATAAAATTAATACACCACTCCTTGCCCCATTTAAAAACAGATTGTAGGTCATATTTTTTTACATAAGCTGCTAATTTAACCTTATCGAACCGATCAGACTGACTACAGGAATAAACAGTTGTGTGATCAGCATAGATACCGAGATATTAAAAACAAACGTTATAGTGAAGAGAACTTGCATTGTTAAAAAAAAAAAAAGAAAGAAAATCAATCCCAATATCGTAGATAGAGTTACTTCAGAGTAGACCAACATTTAAAACAGCATAAAAATCTATTCGATCATCGGACACCAAAATCTGTAAGAAAATCTGCACCCACCGATTAACTTGCAATCGCAGTCTACAACCACCACTTTCTGCCACCCCCACGCCATGAAACTGACAGTCGCGACAGGAAGCCGGCTGTGACCGGAATTTTATGCGATTTTAATTGTCTGTCTATACATTACATTCTGTCTGTGTGCTTATCATTCTCTCTCTCTCTCTCTCTCTCTCTCTCTCTCTCTCTCTCTCTCTCTCTCTCTCTCTCTTTCTGTCTTCTTCTCACACACAAATACTATATATATATATATATGTGTGTGTGTGTGTGTGTGTGTGAGAGAGAGAGAGAGAGAAATAGGATGTGAGTGTTTGTTTAAACTTTGTTATATTTATAGGGAAATAAAACTCAGAGAGTGTCTAGGAATAGAGACGTTGGGGACTCAAGAATCAGCACGACATGAAAACAGTAAGTTTCACACCTCAATGCGATCTTCTGGTCACTTATTTAATCTAATGCCCGCACTATCTATAGATAGATAGATAGATAGATAGATGCGGATGACTATTTACGCTCTCACACCCTGATTGAGCACTCTGGAAGAATGGGAGACTTTGAAAAACAGTAGCTACTCTGGCATGTACGCATCGCTCATTCAGTAATGAATTAGAGCACCCTGGCTATTGGTAGTGTATAATAATATATGCGCTAAAAAGTCTGCCTGCTTCTACCGAACGCCCATAGCCCAGAGGTAGAATCGCCGACTGACGCCAATTCGGTCGCGTTTCAATCCTGGGTTAAAAACAATCGAAGTTCTATTGTAAGAACTGCAACCTTGAAACTACTGAATATCGTTTCTTATGTCTTTGTCTATGAGTGTATCAAATTTTATTAAAATCGGACCTCTCCTTCTATAACACGATTTTTTTCGATTATCGATTTTCGAT
>JBBBDQ010000507.1:6835000-6852500 GCA_037127315.1 Ascarosepion bandense | reverse complement strand
AATGTCCGGTTTCTAATGAAATAAATTCACTAATGTATTTTATTGCATACACGCTTTAATGACGGTTTTCCATTTCTAATTGTTGCTTACTAATAATGTGTTAGTAATAAAACCAATAAGAAGTGTTGATATAGGTTTGTAACTAAACTCTCATTGTGTAGATTTGTTTACGACACTGAAACCTAGAAGTCTTTTTTTATTTTTTATTTTTTATTTTTTTGTTTGTTTTTTTTTTTTGTTTTACACTTTGCATATTGTCGAAAACACTAACTTCTCATAAGGAGGTGGTTGAAAATGAAATTAGAACCTTTGGGGCCATTTGTACCAGTCTTTGGTACACATCACCTAATGTATTGAACCCGCAAACAAAAAAAAGGTGATGTCATTTTTCCCCATTCCTTCTCCATACAAATAGCATAAAAGATTTTGACAATAAAATTCGTTTTTATACAAGTTTTGTTTCTTTTTCTGTGATATATATATTTACAAAGAAATGATTACGTGCAGAAATCCACGGGGCTAAAAAAAAAATTTACTTACATTACTCAACTCAAAATTCTTTTATTCCCAAAGTCAAAAATGCACACACAAACACACACACACACACACACACACAAGCACACACAAACACACAAACACAAGCACACACACACACACACGTGTGTGTGTGTGTGTGTGTATTTATTATAAATTATAGATAAGATCATGTTTAAATTATTTGTACATGTTCTAAACTATAATTTATAATAAATATTCATAGCTCTATTTTTATATTGAGCACTGTTTTAAATTAATATTTTCAACGTTGTTAATATTTTCTTCGTTCCTACTTCACTTGGATATATATATATATATATATATATATATACCAGGCACTTGACGTCAGTTACAAAATACTCAGGGTAGTCAGCTTGTAGTAAATCTACAAAGAATAAAAATTTTTGCATTTCAAGCATAATAATCAGAGTAATCGTCATATATATTTTTTAATTAAGTTCATATTGTACCACAGAAATGAACCTGCTCCTCTTTTTCATTCCGACTAGGCTTTGCCTACCCTGCCTAACTAGACGGTACGTCACTGATATATATATATTTTAAGGTGTACTACATTTATGGGTAAAAGTGCTCAATATCAAGGATAGAGCATATGCAAATATAAAAGTGGTCACTGAGATCAACATCGAGTGGCGAGAGCCTGTTTCATGCTTGAACGTGATCTTTGGGCCACGTATATTGATTGGTGGCTCGATTATTTACATATTGTCGATTTGAGAAATCAGAGAGCAGATTTTAAATTCAAGTTGAGTTTTATTCACTTATGTTCATATACCCTTGGAAAATATATGAATCCTCTTTTTCCCTATCTTAGTAAGTAGCAGAGTAGATTCGGTTCTATAGCCTTGGTCGGCAACTCGTCTAGGTGAAGGATAACTTTGTATTGTTTACTTTTATTGGCTTTTTTCTATTTTCTATAAAGTTTCTTTTAAATTTTGCCTAATGGAATAATACTAAAAGAAACCAGATCTACAAAACTACGGCTGAGAGAGAGAGAGAGAGAGAGAGAGAGAGAGAGAGAGAGAGAGAGAGAGAGAGAGTTTATGGGAGCCATAATGAGGATAAAGGGATTGAAGAATTAAACACTCGCAGGATATTCTAAAGGCAAGATAAAGAGGTGACACCAGCGAGTGTTACATTTAACGATTTTATCTGAATTAATAGCGGAGCAGTGGGGAAAGAAAAATGGTGAAGTGAAAAAGTTACTTAGAGCAACTAGACAAGAAGTTGCTGAGTACCATGATTGCCCACGGCCTGAAAAGTCATCGTATATTAAAAAAAAAAAATGAAAGCATTTTCACCTGAGACTTTAAATAGAAATGTGATACTTTTACACAACAAAAGTATTTTTTACTGCTTGATTGACATCATACTTATTTCCTTTTGTGATTTTATTTTTCTTCAGGCGTTAACTCGAAATAAAGAATGGTCATCAAGTTCTTAAACTATTACCGACATACACAGAACACTCATAAGTGTGAATGGCATGCTTATAGATAGACAGAGAGAGAAGGTTACATCCCAAAAGCATCTAGGGAAAATAAATCTTACCATCACATCTGTGTGAGTCATATTTGCTAATCACTGCGCCATCATAATTAATTTCAAAGTAAAAGTCAGACTGTTAATGTCAAATTCCGCTTTAAATTCTTTCTTCTTTAACTCCGAGAAGATTAATGACACACGATCCGGAAAATGAGATCTTATTTCAATGAGTTAAACGAAATAAAAACAAATCATATATCAAATTAATTACAAGACATGCAATGTCATATGATAGACTTTGACATGCAGATTAAGGTCTGGTTGGAAATTGAAAAAAAAAAAAACTTTCACCCTCTGAAGGACATTTGCGTAACTGACACGCCATAGTTACATGAACATCCTGTGTTTGTCTCTGATTAAGCTACAAAGGAGACTAACACATTTTTTTTTCTAATAATATATTTTATCTTTTTAAATTTAGAACAAATTTATTATCTGGTTAACCTGGGGGACGTTGACACGATATACAACACTACGTGTCGAAAGACGAGCTATTTAGAACTCACAGCAACTGATATATTATTTCTTATCAATGTAAACTTTACAGTGGCAATTTCAGTGTTAAAAGGTTGTCTTACGTCTTTGTTTTCATTAATAACTTATTAACCTCTTCCAACAAATGTCATTCAAATAAGAAAAAATTATGACAACTACAACAGACATTACAGACTATGAATGAAAACTTATATTACATGAAACCTTATAGACAATATTTCACCCATGTTTTGTCCAGCATATACAGGTCGCGGCAGAAATACCTCCTATGTATCAGTCAGTTAAGTGCCATACGTGATACACGCTTGGGCGATCATATCTCGAAAGAGATATGACTGACTGGGCAGAAGATTATCCCGCAGTAGTTTGCCATTGCTTTCTGCGGTAGACTGGTTGCCAGCCAAGGCTATAGAACCCAATCTGTCCTGTTATTTAACCCATAACTGGAAGGAATAGACGGATTAATACCTTTCCCAAGGGTATTTGCGCGTAAGTTAATACAATGGATTCAACTGGAATTCGAACTCGGCTCCCCGGTTTCTCGTTCCGAGCCGATATCCACTGTACCACAACGCACATCCTATGTATACTTCTCATAAATACGTCCCGCTTAATGGCAAAATATTAACGAGATGAAGACACCACTGCCACTAATGTCTATCGATTGTGTAGGAGGTATTTCAGGAACGTATATGTGAGAGATACTTCTACCACACCCTGTAAAAATGTGTGCGTGGAGATAAGGCAAAGCTGAAAAGAGTTTCAACTACGCGTCTCGCTGCTTATAGTAAGTACCCTGGGGTTGAAATAAGAGACAAACCCGTGTGTTAGAAAAGAATATAGAAACGCGGGGGAAACTTAATAATGACTCTGGTCGGATGGTGTGTCTAGAAAGTTGGTGTTTTTGTTACTGAAGACATTGACGTTTGCTGGATTTTAAATTAACCCACCCAGCTTAGATCTTATTGCATTCAACTATTATTTTTAGCTGCAATATTTTAAGTAAGAAATTTCTTTTTTTTTTTTTTACTTCACTAGAATATCTTGTCCTTTACTTTTCCAGATTTAATGACTTGTCCTGTTCTTTTCCAGGTTTAATATAATCTTAATAATATTACTTTTCAAGCGTACATTTTTCCATGTAATCTATTTTTCTAGGCATTGCTATTAATTTAATATAAATATAATGCTGAAAACCGCATTGAAAAATTTTAAAAAGATAAAAAATGTATACGGTTGATTAAAAAACAATAAAAAATTGATTATTTATAATTAATTTTGACAATCAATTCCGATAAAATGGTAAGTGCAAAGCAAAGTTGGATGGACAGAAGAATAAAAGATATCATCAGAATTTAAATGTTGAAAACCGCATGCAAAAATATCAAACAGAAAAAAGTTATAAAGAATTAGTTTTATTATTAGAAGCGTTAGTCACTCACTAATGTACTTATGTAGTTTGTCTCCCTTTTCGGACTTCACATATTTTGATGTAACCCTTTTACAGTTAAACAGATAAGATGTAACCGTAAATTCTACTCCAACAGCTTCTTTTCTCGCGCTTCCCGCCTGTGGAACTCCCTTGCACAAGTTTGTTTTCCCGACAGCTACAATCACCAGGTGTTTAAATGTAGGGTCAATAGACACCTCCTATCACACTAACTCCCAATTATTCTCAGAACACTCTCATCTACCCAACCCTCATTCTCGGTATTATTACCCGCCTATCACCCACCCTCTGACATTTCCTATATTTAACCATCCTTTCTCCACTCTATGTAGCCGCCTGTGCAGTAGTGGCAGTGTCATGCCTTGCTCGGGGTGAAACGCTTAAAAAAAAAAAAAAATTCTACTGAAGCAAAATTCAAAATTCTTTTTTCAAAATGTAGCTAAGGATGTGTCCTATCTAACTCTGTAAACTGTTTGAAATTTTGTTGAGAACTAAATTAGTGGTGAAGCTTGAAATCTGCCTAGATTCACTCAATGTCAGACTTAAGAATATATTTAACCACTGCTGTGGTTGAATGATACGAGATTGTGTTAACAGCGTCTTTAACATTATGGAATAGTTCTCTCTGTTTATAGCAGCGAACAAGGAGAACTAGTCATCTGTGCTTGCATATCTCGCTTGTTGTCGACCTCTGAAGCCCTAACATATTTTACCTTCCCGATTGCTTTCACATTTTTCTGTTCTGTAGGTGATATTTCTAGGTCTGTTCTAGCTGTTTGTTGGGGGACGTAACCAATTGCAGGAACTTGGATTTCATAATTTATGGTGAGGACCATATAGAAATGATCAGGTCAGGAGTTTAGAATGAGTTTTTTGTCAATGCACAATGTTGCAATATCCACGATGGGAATTCTAACACAACGTACTATGATATGACTATAATGCGACCCTCGTTTACTCTTCTGGACAACATAGAATCTTCATATTTCAATTCGCGAAACTATATCGGTAAGAAAAGTGCTGTACATAGACAGAAGAAAAGGGCATCTCGATATGAAGTAAAGTTTAGCAAGCTTGTCTTGCTAGACCAATGACAACTGAACGTTGAGTTCGATCCTCACTGGTTGCATCATACTTCCGGCTTTGTGCCACATCTAAGCTATGCTTAGAAAATAATTATAGACAGAAGAAAGCTATTAAGTCTTTTCGTATATACGCGTATTGATATGACCACAACGAAGTAGCTTTTCAGATGAGTTGAAGCAGATAGATAGATAGATAGATAGATAGATAGATAGATAGATAGATAGAGCAGACTAACTAGATAGATAGATAGATAGATAGATAGATAGATAGATAGATAGATAGATAAGAGCAGACTTAACTAGATAGATAGATAGATAGATAGATAGATAGATAGATAGATAGATAGATAGATAAGAGCAGTCTGAATTAGATAGATAGATAGATAGATAGATAGATAGATAGATAGATAGATAGATAGATAGATACATACTGAACTAGATAGATAGATAGATAGATAGATAGATAGATAAGATAATAGCAGACTGAACTAGATAGATAGATAGATAGATAGATAGATAGATAGATAGATAGATAGATAATGAGCAGACTGAATTAGATAGATAGATAGATAGATAGATAGATAGATAGATAGATAGATAGATAGATAGATAGATAATGAGCAGACTGAACTAGATAGATAGATAGATAGATAGATAGATAGATAGATAGATAGATAGATAGATAATGAGCAGACTGAACTAGATAGATAGATAGATAGATAGATAGATAGATAGATAGATAGATAGATAGATAGATAATGAGTCAGACTGAACTAGATAGATAGATAGATAGATAGATAGATAGATAGATAGATAGATAGACAGATAGATAGATAGATAGATAGATAGATAGATAGATAGATAGATAATGAGCAGTCTTAACTAGAAAGAAAGAAAGAAATATGGGAGGGCTTTTATATGCCTTTCATAAAATGTTAATTTGACATTGATCAGATACAACCTCGAGATGTCGTTTTATCCGGAAACATTCGAGCCACAAAACAGTCCCAGTTCCTTCTCTCGTAACTACGCAATCCTCACCGAGTCCCTGGCGCTACAGGATTAATCTAAGTTCAGTCAATACATTATATTTTTTAATTCACTTCAGGATCGACGCCAGATTTTTTAGCGCCTTAAGTCATTTGTAAAATATGAACTTCGTTCTCCCTGTCCAATAGGTTTTGAGAGGGTAATTACACAGGATTACACTGGATTATTCGGATAAAATCAATATGCAAATTAGCTCATGATAAGTAGCTTGATTTATAAGGATTTTAGCGCCCTAATTTGAGTGGATTTGGTTTTTTGTGAGGGGGGGTTCTTTCTTTCTTTTTACAGATAGTGATCTTGCTTTGAAGAGAACGGGAAAAATGTCTTGGAGACAATAACCCCCGTATAGTGAGTTTGATTCTAACCGAATCTTCCAAACTTGTAGCTTCGTACTTTACGAAACTAAACTTAGTATTGGCTTGTTACAAAAATAATGGCCACTCAAAATGTTGTATATTGAAAAGCTATTTTAACATAGTATTCACGATATATATTAGGTGAATTTTGGTATACATAATAATTAATGTGTGCTCTTTAATAATTTTTAACTTATTTTCAAACAGAAATAATCTTAAAGTACAGAGGCTCTTAATTAAAAACGTTACAAAACCTGATCTTTGTTTATTTCTCTTGCATGGATTCAAACTTGGGAACAGTGCCTCCCAAACGTTTGCCGATATTAACAGAGTATGTGGGGGATAGGTCCACAAGTGATCGGACAGTACGAAAGTGGTTTCAGAATCCCGTACTGGTGATGAGAACCTTGGTAATGAAGACGGTAGAGGACGGTCATGCAGTCTTGACAATGAAAGCAGTTATTGATGTCTCAGACGCTTGGTGATAAGTCCTCCAAACATTTCTCAAAGCCAAAGTTGCATCAGCAAGAAATTATCGTAATTGTCTGGTGATCCGCAATTCGTGTTGTTCACTCCTGTTTAGTATATAGGCGTATTGATATGACCACAACGAAGTAGCTTTTCAGATGAGTTGAAGCAGATAGATAGATAGATAGATAGATAGATAGATAGATAGATAGATAGATAGTGTTGTGGGATCTCCCCTTTTTCCATGATAATGAACTCGACGTGAGTATACATACACTCTTGCCATAGTGAGATACGTCATTTACAGTAGGAGAGTACCGGGACTGATCCGTAAGATACCGAAAGATACCGAAGTTACACAGAGAATGTCGAGTCAGCAGCCATAGTAGATCTGAGCTCCACTCAGGCAAAATAGTATTACACGGATATATTAATTCCAGCACGGCTTCACTTCAAAGACTCGTACATATATATTCTTTACTAATCGTATTCCTGGATTACTAACCTGCGTTCCAGTTTGCATCTTTACGTTCAATAAAACCGATTTTTCTATCTCAATACCTGTTTTGTTGTTCATTATTTTGTGTGGGTCCTCACCCGGAATCCACAACAGATAGATAGATAGATAGATAGATAGATAGATAGATAGATAGATAGATAAGATAGATAGATAGATATGAGAAGATAGAATAGATAGATAGATAGATAGATAGATAGATAGATAGATAGATAAGATAGATGAATAGATAGATATGACAGATAGATAGATAGATAGATAGATAGATAGATAGATAGATAGATAGATAGATAATGAGCAGACTGAACTAGATAGATAGATAGATAGATAGATAGATAGATAGATAGATAGATAGATAAGATAGATGATAGATAAGATAGATAGAATAGATAGATAGATAGATAGATAGATAGATAGATAGATAGATAGTGTTGTGGGATCTCCTCTTTTTCTATGATACCGAACGATACCGATGTTACACAGAGAATACCGTGCCAGCTGTCATAGTAGATCTGAGCTCCACTCAGGCAAAATAGCATTACACGAATATATTAATTCCAGCACGGCTTCACTTCAAAGACTTGTACATATATATTCTTTACTAATCGTATTCCTTGATTTTCTGGAAGCTAACCAGAGTATTAATGCAGAGTTTTACTCCAATCAACCTGAGACCTGTATTCGTGAATCGGCGTGGTCTAATTCTGCTCCACTAATAATGCGTGGTCACATGTTGCAAGAATGACGTTGCAAAAACTCGGGAAAGTGAGTTTACCACATCCTCCATATTCTCCTTATCTTTCACCCACTGTTTATCATTTTTTTTAAGCAATTAAGCACATTTTTAAATGATAAAACCTTTCAGTCCACACCAGAGGTGGAAACAGCTTTCAAACATTTCTTTGCATCACAGCCAATAACTTTTTATCAAAGAGGAATATATAATTTCGTCGATCGATGGCAGAGGTGCATAGATGATCAAAGTTCGTATTTTGACTAATTTCAATATTTCTACAGTTATTTTTTTAGAATAAAAATTGTTTCTTAAATAGATCATTATTTTTGTAATCTAAACTTATTTATAAATGGAACTTTGTCTCTGTGTGTGTCTGTGTGTGTGTGTATCCGTTACCTATAGACTCCGAAATGGCTGAACCGATTTTCTTGAAAATTTACACAGTTGTACTATAAGCGTCTGCGTGTGTTCTTAGCTAGATTTTGTGTCGACGTACCCCCGATAAATATGGATAATCGAAGAAATCGTGTTATAGAAGGAGTGGTCCGAATTTGATCAAATTTGATAAACTCATAGAAAAAGACATAAGAAAAGATATTCAGAAGTTTCAAGGTTGCAGTTCTTACAATAGTGCAGAAAATCGATAATGTATATATATATAAGGCAAAATGTTTGTGTGTATGTTTATTTGCCTGTATGTCTGTATTTTTTTCAGCCCTTTTATTTTAGTTTTTGCTTCGGGTTTGGCTCTAAGTAGGTATAATTGTAGTTCTTAGTCTCAGCCATGATACCATTTACTCAGAGGACTTATTTAATCTTCAGTTTACGACGAAAAAACGTATTTGGTGTCGATACCAGGAAATCAAAATTTGACTTACATCCATTCATTTTTCTTTCAGTCTACGGTTTCACTTTAACTGGAAACAATTATTGCTTTTTAGTCTTTCGTGCCAACGTCCAAAGAGTTTGAGCTTCAGGACCATGGATTAGTTTTAAAGCTTTCATTGCATCCAAGCAACGCCGGGCTATACTGCTAGTAACTTAATAATTATATAGAGTGAGTTATTGTAGAGTAAGTGCGAATGCGAACAAGCTCGACATATCATTTCTTCTGTAGATATTTAAATTAGCGGACGTTTCTCGCTTCAGATTTTGCATCAAAACAAACGTTAGAAACTCGCCAAATCACAGGCACGCGCCCCATGTTATATGTATTATATATTATTATATAATAAATTATTATATTATATTATATTATATTATATTATATTATATTAAATATCTCCTATTTAATATTAAAATATTAGTATATAAAATCTGTAAATATTAATATATATAAATATAATAAAATATATAATATTAATATATTACATATTGATATATTATATTAAATATATTTTATTAATAATATATAATTAATATTATGTTAAATTAATATATATATATATATATATATATATATATATATATATATATATATATATATATAAAACCTATAAAAGTTTGATAAGTCGTAAAAAAAAACAGATCAATCGATTAATCCTATTTTATTTTAAATTTCCTCTAGCCGACCAAATTTCATTTTTGCATTATAAAACCCAGAAGATATTTTTGAGCAAAAAGGCATTTGCTTATATGTCAGTGAACGTAGTAAAGTGAAAGAGAAATACTGAAATAATTTAATAATAGTTATCTATGCTTACCTATGAAATAAATAAAATAAAAACTAAATTAAATAAGAAATAATAATAAATAAAATTAAATAATAAAAATTAAATGAAATAAACAAAATAAAAATAATTGAAAATAAATAACCTACATTTATGACATTTCTAGTCGACCCCAAAAATAAAAACTTAAAAATGATTGGAAAATTTGTCACTGCTTTAGCTCTAAACAAAAGTGTAGGATACGATGATGGCAGTTGTTTGCTTCAAGGCGGGGTCCTTAGAAGAGTAAAAAGGAAAACAAACAAAAAATTGCAAGAAATTGTCGGGGCTTGTATAATTCCCCTGAACAATAAATAAAAAAAAATACACTACAAATAAGGTAAAATAAACTTTTGTTTATTTTCGTAAAAAAAAAAAAAAATAACAGAATTATTTTTTTAATACAAAATGTAGTTGTCCGTATGAAGATGAAGAATGAAAAAAGAGAGGAATTGGGTGTGTAAGAGGGAACGGAAGGGATTATGTGTTGCGAGAAGAAAGCAAGAGAGGGTGAAACAATGTTCATTGATGCGTGATACAGTCTGTTGTGTGAGCTTCTGTATTCTCTCTATATGTGCTCCGAACTGCCCGTCCCTCTCTCTGGTGAAGAAAGTTTCTATTGACTTTTTATATTCATGGTGAGGCTCCTGGAAATCGAGAGATATGCTTTTTTATCAAGCATTGATTGGTCAAAATTAATATTTTTGACCATGTGATGTGTTTACCGCGACGTCCGTGCTTTTGGGTGCGGCGTTCTTGTTTTTGACCCCAAAGGGTTTGGTAAGGGGTGAATACCCGCACAATTGCATTTTTAGAGACACACGTGGTGTGAATTAATTTTATTGTGTGTGTGTGTTGAGCTTGTAAAATAAAACACGAAACAGCACAAAGTCCGCAAGAATGAAAAAAAAAATCTTCACAAGAACTGAAACTAATCAAAGAACTGTATTATTGAAATCTGCAATAATTTTGCATTAAAGAGACTTGTCACCTACATAATATTCTGTGTTAAATTTCATAATTACTTTATTATTAGCGAAGAAGAGATGCCAGACTTTAAATTTGCCCATTAAAAAAATGTTAATGTATATAAAAAAGATTTCAAGTATCAAAACTATAAGACCTAAATCGTTTAGAAATCATTCCGTTTCACAATCTCTTATAGACCGTAATCATCTTTCAAAGAGATCAACAGTGGAACTGCTTTCGCCTGCTCAAACTTCTGAATTTTGTCCATCAGGTTGAGGGAGTGCAAAACCATACGTAAACTGAGAAAAGCAGTGTTGATTAGAATGTTTCACCTCTCACCAGAACTTCTGGTCGGCGAGGGAAGAAGAAAGGAAAAAACAGCGCAAAACTACTACTATCTGGTGTTTAATGCTAAATTAGTTGCCAATGTGATGAAGCGGATAAGGAATATGGCTCAAAGGGTGAGGTTCAAGATACTACCGGCCATAATTATTAAGCCATCCCAGTGTTTTAAGAAATGAAGTATTTCATACTATTTTTTTAGTATTTATTGCCAAGTGAATAATTGTAAATGAAAATAGAATGGTTCTTTTGTTAATACTGCACAATAACGTGTGCATCAAATGAATTTATAAATATTTAATAATTACCTATATTACAGTTTCATCAATGAAAGAATGAAGAAAATTTAGGGTGATTCAGATGAGTTCATCTTTGCTTCCTTGCTTTGTAAAATTTTGCAAAGTAATAATAACAAAAGAACCATTCTATTTTCATTTAGAATTATCCACTTGCCAATAAATAATAAAAATAAGATGAAATACATCGTTTCTTTTTTCAAAAATGGGGTGGCCTAATAATTATGGCCGGTAATATATATGATAAAAATATAGTTTTGAGGTACTCTATATTTATTTAAAAGTGTTCAGTAGCAGCTATAAAGTGTATGAAAATATGAAAGTTGAAAGTGAGATGAACATCAAGCAGTGACAATCTGTTTCATGATCCACTCCAATGTTTAGGATGGCCTGAACATTGAAACAGAGTCGCACCGTTGGTTGTTGACTTCAGTCTCAACTTTAACATACACACATACACAAATATATATATATATGTGTGTGTGTGTGTGTGTGTGTGTAAAATGATTCATATGTGAATTTGTTGAATCGTATATTTTCCTCTGTTAACTTAGCCATTAATTTATTCATTTACTTATACATGCATAATTTAAAACATTTTTTCATTTTATAGCTGCATAATTATGTTGTAAATATGTTCAAATGGCCTTGTAATTTTAAATCTCAGAAGATCAGGCGCCTACTTCTATGTGAAATCATTCATCATGTAAGCGCTGAGGCGTGTACGCACATGCGCGTTTAGACCTTGCACATGTGTGCAAAATCAAGATAAAGAATTGTGATAAAGAATATATATATGTATGTATGTATGTATGTATGTATGTATGTATGTATGTATGTATTGGACACTAAGTGTAACAGAAAGACACAAAAGCACACGTACTCTCTCTCTCTCTCCCTCTCTCTCTCTCTCTCTCTCTAGCTTTCTCTCTTTTATCATCCTTAACTTCATTTCTCTTTCTTTCTTACACTCATAAACATACTATACTCTCTCTCACATAAACATTATTTCTCTCTCTCTTTCTCTCTCTCTCTCTCTCTATATATATATACACAGAGAGAGAAAGAGAGAGAAGTTTTGGCCGAAAAATTCATACAATATGACCAAATGAGATTTCTTTTTCAACATAATCCTCTTTGTGGTTCACACACTTTTTTTATTGGTGTTGCAGTGTTTAAATCCCATTGGTGAAAAAACTTTCATCCTATTGGTCAAAAAGGCAACAACAGACATGACGTCATCATCATTGCGCTATTGGTTTTCAAAAAAATGTTTTTTGTTTTTTGCGGTTTTCTATAAATTCGGAAAATATTTCGAGGGGGAATAGCTATTTTCAACACGTCAGTTCATGACATGCATTGTCAATCCCGTTTAATCAAAGAATAAAGAAAAATTCTAATGCCGGAAGCAGGGGCTAGTTAAGGAAGGGGTGGGGAATTTTTACTGTTATTGGATTAAACTTGAGAAATCCTAGCAGTAATTTATCTTATGATAATGGGAGTCATGTGGCTTGACCATTGGGTTAGTAGTAGTAAGTAGGAGAGAAAAGGTTACTAGTTCACCAAATTTTAAAAACCTAGTTTATGTAAAGGACAAATTCTATTGAGGCGAAATAGAAGAATTAGATAATTGTTGTAATTTAAATTTATTCCGGTGTCTACACATACTAATGATTTCTCTACGTATATTCAGAGGTACATTCTGATCTTGAAATTTCAAAATCTTAAGGGATAGATGTAATCTATGTTTAACAGAAAAAATTAATTCCTTTATTAGCTCCTGCTTCCGGCGTTAGAATTTTTTCTCATTCTTTAATTAAACGGGGTTAACAATGTATGTTTTAAACTGACATGTTGAAAATAGTTATTCTCCTTTAAATATTAACTGAATTTACAGATAAATAAATATCTGATTTATAAATTAAATTAATCTACATTGAGCTCTATGTTGGATCAGTTTTAATATTCAAACGATATTACAAGGATCCTCCCGGATTATTTACTAACCTTATCCCGGATTATTTGCCAATCCTATCCTGTTTTTTTTTACTGCATATATATATATATATATATATATATATATATATATATATATATATATATATATTCCTCAATATGTTGTATATTACGCTCGGTCTGGATAAACAACGAGGTACACGTATATATAAAAATATATTTGTAATCTTAGTCGGTGACGCTTGTGTGGAGCAGGTAGACAGTCGGAGAGAGATCGCACAAACGAAGGAGCCGTCGGGAATCTTTAGCCAGTCTCTGTCTCTTCAGACAAAAATTCTAGACTTTATATAGTCTTAAAACTTCTACGCATTTTAGCTTTATCAGGTTGTCGCTTTGTTGACTATCTACTGCTTGGTTACTATGTCACAATCCGCTGGACAAACTATATCAATTAGTAGGCAAGTTATTCTTTTCAGTTTTTGACAATAATCAGTGAGTTAATTTCTATACGTGATACACGCTTAGGAGTCTCAAAAGAGACACGACTGACTGGGCAGAAAAATTTCCCGAAGAAGGATGCCATTACTTTCTGCGGTAGACTGGTTGCCAACCAAGACTATAGGACCCAATCCATCCAGCTATTTAATCAATAGCTGAAGGGAGAAGAGACGGATTAATACATTTCCCAAGGGTATTTGCGCGTAAATGTTATGGGACCTACCCTTTTTGGTCTATAATGAACTCTTCCGGTTATTATGAATACCGGAAGAATATGCCTCTCGGGGTGGAGTTGAGTTGGGTTGAATCACCCCGGTCTAATACTTGGCAGTCAGACTGAAGTGGAACACACTTTGTATTTATTCTCTCGTTAAATATATATGTTTCACTAATACCCGAGTTCGTGTTTTTCTTCCGGACCTATCCTGGGTCCCCAACAGTTAGTGAATGCAATGAATTCAACCGGAATTCAAATTCAGCTCTCCGATTTCTCGTTCCAAGCTGATACTCACTGCACCACTACGTACATCCCAGACAGGCCGGCTATGATTAACAATATCCTGCACATATACAAATCAACCATCCGTCCGTGCATGGAATACTGCTGTCATATATGGTCAGGCGCCCCCGCTATTCATCTCTGTGTTCTTGACAGGCTCCAAAGGAGAATCAGTAACGTGATAGGTAACGACTTGGCGGTTCGACTCCAGCCACTTTCTCACAGACGGGATGTGGCTTCCTTCTGTCTGTTCTATAAATATTTTCATGGTTTCTGCTCCGACGAACTTAAGTCACTGGTGCCCCTGCTACATGAGTTTAATCGTGCAACGAGACTGGTAACTGGGCCCCACCCATTCACAGCTAAATCAACCAAATGCAGCCGACAATTCTACTTCTTCAGCTTCTTCTCTCGCACTTCTCTTAACCACTTGACTCCAGTTCTCTCTACATCACCCTGTATACCCTTTCCTTTCTCTCCACCTTTGCAACTGTTATCATACCTGTATTCCCATCCTTCTCTTGCTCCTTTCTCGGACACCGCCTCTAACTGGTTCGTCTTTCTCTTTACTCCCCTTCTTTCTAAACTTTTACTCCTATGTTTATCTGCTTTAATGTGAGACGTAAGCATGAGCAAGATTTCTTTTATAATTCACATGTTTTTAAGACTACAGAGTATTTGTTTTACATATTTGTTTTATTATGATCAGTTTTATTATATTTCCTTTGATTTCTAGTCTATGCTCATTTTCTATCTGGGTCCCAACCAGAGACCTAAGGTCAAAAATGATATCATTTCATTTTCCATTAAGCATTTTAAATCTAAACTTATTTATGAATAGAATTTTGTCTGTCTGTCTCTGTGTGTGTGTGTGTGTGTGTGTGTGTGTGTGTGTGTGTGTGTGTGTGTGTGTGTGCCCGTTACCTATAGACTCCGAAACGACTGAACTGATTTTCTTGAAAATTTACACAGCTGTACTATAAGCGCCTGCGAGTGTTTTGTGTCGAGGTACCCCCGATAAATATGGATAATCGAAAAAATCGGGTTATAGAAGGAGTGGTCCGATTTTAATCAAATTTGATACACTCACAGACAAAGACATAAGAAACGATATTCAGAAATTTCAAGGTTGCAGTTCTTACAATAGTGCAGAAAATCGATAATGTATATATATAAAAGGCAAGATGTTTGTGTGTGTGCGTGTGTATTTATCTGCCTGTATGTCTGTATTATTTTCAGCCCTTTTATTTTAGTTTTTGCTGCGGGTTTGGCTCTAAGTAGGTATAATTGTAGTTCTTAGTCTCAGCCATGATACCATTTACTCAGAGGACTTACTTAGCCTTTAAAATTCAGTTTACGACGAAATAAACGTATTTCTTTCAGTCTACGGTTTCGCTTTAACTGGAAACAACTATTGCTTTTTAGTCTTTCGTGCCAACGTCCAAAGAGTCTGAGCTCCAGGACAATGAATTAGTTTTAAAGCTTTCATTACACCCGAGCAACGCCGGGCTATACTGCTAGTAAAACTATAATCATAAAGTGAGATATATAATTGGGAGTACAATATTTTGTATTTCTTTAAGGCTTGGGCTACCAGTGCTACTGTCAATGAGTCTATCGGAGTTTTTTCAATACAAAATCAGAGTTTCAACTACAACTAGAATTGTTGATATATTCATTATTATAATTATTTACAGAACATTTTGATATTTCTATTCGGAGAAATTTCATGATTATCTTCGCCTTAACGCGGAGTTATTGTTTTTAGTCGCGTCTGTCTGTCTGTCTGTCTGTCTGTCTGTCTTTGGTCAAGATATCTCACGACCCATTAGATAAATTCGGATGAAGCTTTCAGGGATGATTACTTTCATGACTAACACGAACTGATTAGATATGGGATAAGATTTTCGGTTATTTTTCCGGTATTTTTACCAATATTGTTTCGTACGTTTCAGATGCTAAATACTGGATTACCTCCCCTAGAATACTTTACATCATTACATTTTCTTGATACATTTGTTTTAAATAATAGTAAACAAACGTCTCTTGCTAATTGTCAAAATGATGTCCGTATTAATTTGGCAGAAGTTTGCGGTCTTTGAGTGCTCTTGTTAATACTATTATTATTATTTACTGAACACTTTGATATATCTATTAGAGAATTTTTTTTATTTTAGTGAACACTTTAATATTTCTGTTCAGAGAAATATTACTATTATTATTATTTGCTGAATTTTGTTATATCTATTCAGGGAAATGCTAATGTTATTGTTAATATTTACCAAGCAATATGTGGTTTCAAAATCATTGATAAGTGCAAAAAAATTCATACAATGACTTTATATATATATATATATATATATATATATATATATATATATATATATGTGTGTGTGTGTGTGTGTGTGTGTGTGTGTGTGTGTGTGGTCAGAGGCTCTCGGTCCGACCTACTTCCCAAATTCTTAACAAACGACTAAATATCACAATTTTTCTTGGAATGTCTTCTTAGTTAGCCTAAGAACTTTTCGACATATACTTGTATATTATGCCCCAGGATATTACTCAGTTTTCTCACTATGTATCATTCTAATTATTCTATCTGATGGTATACACAAACACACACACACACACACACACACATTCACACTCACACGCTCACGCACACACGCATATATAGAGCGACGTTACAATTGGCCACTTTTTAAGAAGAGGTCCTACCATATTTAAAATTTTCCCATAAATGCAAACTGTATTTCCGCCTAAAATATTTTCATATTTTAATCTCCTCCCACGTGGGAAATTCATGGACATAATTTTAGAAAATTAGCCAAATCAGTTCTCCATATTTCATGCAGATTTAACTATATATATATATATATATATATATATATATATATTATTCTATTATTTCTCGATAAATTCTCTCAGAATGTTTATCATTCATATGTATTGCATAATTTTAGTATATAGT